>JAWPHD010016440.1:0-49780 GCA_037043455.1 Cyrtodaria siliqua
TATGTAAAACAAAGATGGCCGCTGGCAGCCATGTTTAACGTCGAATCAAAACGATGTTCAACCAGAAGGACCAACATCATGTCATGCTGATCATTTTTAGAAAAAGTCCCATATCAATATCACTTACTAGTTTTCATGAAGGAAGTCGCTACAAACTTGTTTTTTAAAAACCTATTTTTAGATCTGGCGGCCATCTTGGATTTCACATCAACATGAATTTTTGCTAGGATCAACTAGACTTCATGGGCAACATTTCTGTAAAAGTTTCATGAAAATCCAGTTCAGTAGTTCAGAGGAGAAGTCGCTACAAAAAAAAAGTTTACGGACAGACGGACAGAACGGACGACGAACGCCGCACCACAACATAAGCTCTGCTGATCTCTGACATGGATCTCTGGCAAAAAAACAGCTTTTTAACTAAACTCAAGGGCCATAACTCAAAGAATCTGGTAAAGTTTGGCAAAGATCAGATGCAAAATGGAAGGCCCCCTATCGTATGACGAGGCAAATTATAGCATTTTCTAACAAATCAAGGGCCATAACTCGCTGTTTTATGATTCGATCTGGCTGGGTTTTCCGAACTTTGACCAAGCCTTAACGAGGGCAAAATATAGCATTTTTAACTAAATCAAGGGCCACTAACTGCCGCTTTTACCTGGTCCAATATAAAGTATTAAAAAATAAAAAGAAGAAAAATCAAAAAATCAATAAAAAATAATAATAACATAAAAAAGAAAGTCTTAAAATCTGCTAAAGTTTGCAAAGATCAGATGCAAAAATGAAGCGCCTATCGTATGATGAGGCAAATTATAGGAATTTCTTAACAAAATCAAGGGCCCATAACTCCGCTGTTTATAATTCGATCTGGGCTGCGTTTTCGAACTTCACTAAGCCTTCATAAACATTAACAATCTGATAAAGTTTGGTAAAGATCGGATGAACAATGAAGGCCCTATAGTCTTAGCAAGGGCAAAATATAGCAATATAGCAGGTTTTTACTAAATCAAGGGCCATAACTCCGTTGTTACTTGTCCGATTTGGCTGGTTTTCGAACTCATCCGAGCTTTCATATGATATTGAACAACCTGTTAAAGTTTGGTAAAGATCGAATGAAAATTGAAGGGCTCTATCGTCTTAACGAGACAAAAGTTAACGCCGGACGACGATTTTGTCCGAGCTTTCAACGGTATTAACAATCTGATAAAGTATGGTGGACGATCGGATGAACAATGAAGCCCCTATCGACTTAACCAGGCAAAATATAGCATTTTTAACTAAATCAAGAGGACACTTAACTCCGCTGTTACTGGTCCGATCTGGCTGGTTTTCGAACTTGTCCGAGCTTTCATTGATATTAACAGACCTGTTAAAGTTTGGTAAAGATCGAGATGAAAATTGAAGGCTCTATCGTCTTAACGAGACAAAAGTTAACGCCCGACGACGATTTTGTCTCGAGCTTTCAACGGTATTAACAATCTGATAAAGTATGGTGGGGAGATCTGGATGAACAATGAAGCCCCTATCGACTTTAACCAGGCAAAATATAGCATTTTTAACTAAATCAAGGACCATAACTCCGCTGTTACTGGTCCGATTCTGGCTGGTTTTCGAACTTGTCCGAGCTTTCATTGATATTGACAATGTGGTAAAGTTTGGGTAAAGATAGGATAAAAATGAAGGCCTTATCGTCTTAACGATGCAAAATATAGCAATATAGCATTTTTAACTAAATCAAGGGGCCATAACTCCGTTCTTACTTGTCCGATTTGGCTGGTTTTCGAACTCATCCGAGCTTTCATTGATATTAACAGAGCTTTCATTGATATTAACAACCTGTTAAAGTTTGGCAAAGATCGAATGAAAAATTGGCTCTATCGTCTTAACGAGACAAAAGTTAACGCCGACGACGGCAGACGGACGCCGCACCACGGCATAAGCTCTGCTGATCTCTGATCAGTACTCCTACTGTTACTGGTCTGGCTGGTTTTCGAACTTGTCCGAGCTTTCATTAATATTAACAATCTGTTAATGTTTGGTAAAGATCAGATGAAAAATGAGGCCCTTGGATAGTAGAGCTAAAAATCATCAGCTCCAAAAAGTAGGTCAAGGTCATAGATGAAATCCATGCATCCAAAAAGATGCACTACCCAAGACACAACTATGTCAAAATAGAATATGTTTTCTTCCGAAGATTAAGCTATAAGGTAGGATTAAAACATCTAGTGCATTATTATGAATTATAGTTCATGAGAAAGTGATGTTATAACAATTTAAGTTATCTGCCCTTTGCTTGGATGGTGAAGGTCACATCCACATTTGCTTTGTGACGTTGCAATGTTACTACTCAAGATACAACTATAGGCAAAGTTTGAAAGGTCTTAGTGCATACAGTTTGTGAAAAAGTGACATAAACGCCAAGTTTGAAGGTAAAAATTATAAGGTTATCTGCCCTTTGCTTGGAGGGTCAAGGTCACTTCCACATTTGCCTTGTCACATTGCTATGTACCACTCAAGATACAACTATAAGCAAAGTTTTAAAGGTCTAGTGCATACAGTTTGTGAAAAAGTGACCTAAACGCAAAAGTTGAACCTAAAAATTAGTTAAATTATCTGCCCTTTGCTTGGAGTGTCAAGGTCACTTCCACATTTGCTTTGTCACGTTGCAAGGTACCACCCAAGATACAACTATAAGCAAAGTTTGAAAGGTCTAGTGTATAGTTTGTGAAAAAGTGACCTAAACGCAAAAGTTGAACCTAAAAATTATTAAGTTATCTGCCCTTTGCTTGGAGGGTCAAGGTCACTTCCACATTTGATTTGTCACGTTGCCAGGTACCACCCAAGATACAACTATAAGCAAAGTTTGAAAGGTCTTGTTCATACAGTTTGTGAAAAAGTGACCTAAACGCAAAAGTTGAACCTAAAAATTAGTAAGTTATCTGCCCTTTGCTTGGAGGGTCAAGGTCACTTCCACATTTGCTTTGTCACGTTGCAATGTACCACCCATGATACAACTATAAACAAAGTTTGAAAGGTCTAGCATACAGTTTGTGAGAAAAATAACCTAAACGCAAAACTTGAACCTAAAAATTAGTAAGTTATCTGCCCTTTGCTTGGAGGGTCAAGGTCACTTCCACATTTGCTTTGTCACGTTGCCAGGTACCACCCAAGATACAACTATAAGCAAAGTTTGAAAGGTCTAGTGCATACAGTTTGTGAAAAAGTGACCTAAACGCAAAAGTTGAACCTAAAAATTAGTAAGTTATCTGCCCTTTGCTTGGAGGGTCAAGGTCACTTCCACATTTGCTTTGTCACGTTGCGATGTACCACCCATGATACAGTTTGCGAGGAAATGACCTAAACGCAAAACATGAATGTTGCCCGCCGCCGGAAAAGCAACACTTATGTCTCTTTTTTTTCTTCGAAAAGACGAGACAAAAACAACACAGATATAAGTAAAAAACAATAAACATTAAATAAAAATATTCCATTTTGAGCGTGGGGGGTGGGGTGGGGGGAGGGGAGGTGGGGGCAACACAGCTATGTGTAAGAATTGACCAAAACAACACAGAAATATGTAAAAAAAATATATATATATAAATAAAAATATTCTAGTTTCGAGTGGGGGGTGTCAGGCGATGTGGGGAGAGGGAGCAACATATATGTGTAAGAAGCTATGTGTAAGAATTGACCAAAACAACACAGAAGTTCGAGTGGTTGGTTTTGGGGGGGGATGGGGGGGGATAAGAATTGACAAAAGCAACACAGAAATATGTACAAAAGGAAAAATCAAAAAATAGTTTCAAGTGGGGGTGGGGGGGGGGGGGGGGGGGGGGGGGGGGGGGGGGGGGGGGGGGGGGGGGGAGGAGGTAGCCCATGCCCCAATATGAGTGAAGTAAGATGCATAATGCTATAAGAAATCCCAAACCAAATTTACAGATATATACATGCTTACATGCAAACCTAGATCTGCCTTTATTGCACATTTTATTGCCCATCACAATTTGGGTTCCATGGGAACCCATTTGGGTTCCATGGGAACCCAGAATTTGCAGAAGACAAAATTACTTACCCAACCCGTTACAACATATTATAAGGAAACCAATTCCAAAATTTGTTCAGCTAGGACAAGAAATGCAGGAGATATAGACCTGTTAACTCGGCTTACATGCAACATTTGATGTGAAACAGACACATTTTAAGGGCTATCAGAATTTGGGTTCCATGGGGGCCCAGGGGTTAAAGGAACCAAAATTACTTAAGCAGCCCTTAAGATAATGCTATAAGGAAGCTAATGGCCAAATTTGATTGTGCTAGGGTAATAATTGTAAGAGATATAGACTTGTAAACACAGCTTACATGCAAAATTTGATGTGAAATGGGACACATTTTATGGGCTATCATAATTTGGGTTCCATGGGAGCCCATGGGTTACAGGAACCAAAACTCCGACGCCGGGGTGATTACATAAGCTCTCTTATTCTTCGAATAGTTGAGCTAAAAACATAAACTTGATAGAGGCTAACCCAAGAAACATGTTTATGATATTTCACAAGAATGGAATAAGTAGTTTCGGAGGAGATGTTTGAAATTTCCTTAAATTTGACCTAATTTTAGCCATGGCGGCCATCTTGGATGACTGGCAGCCGCGAAAAACAATTTTGAGGGGGACTAACCTAAAGATCCTTGTAATGAAGTTTCATCAAAATCCTTCACTTGAGCGGTTTCAGAAAAGATGTTATTTTTAGCCTTTTCCTATATAACTCTATTTAAACTTTGGATCGCTGTGGCGGCCATTTTGATTATTCGACGATAACGAAAAAAACACTAACTTGATAGAGGCTAACCCAAGAAACAGTTGATGATATTTCACGAGAATGGAATAAGTGGTTTCGGAGACGTCGTTTGAAATTTTCTTAAATCTGACCTAGTTTTAGACATGGCGGCCATCTTGGATGACTGGCGGCCGCGAAAAACACAAATCTGAGGGGGACTATCCTTAAAACCATTGTAATGAAGTTTCATCAAAATCCTTCAAGCGGTTTCAAAGATGTCATTTTTAGCCTTTTCCTGTATAACTCATTGTGAACTTTGAGTCGCCGTGTCGGCCATTTTGAAGATTCGACGATAACGAAAAACACAAACCTGATAGAGGCCAACCTAAGGAACATGTTTATGGTATGTCAATGGAATAAGTAGTTTCGCAGGAGATGTCGTTTGAAAATTCCTTAAATTTGACCTAGTTTTAGCCATGGTGGCCATCTTGGATGACTGGCAGCCCCAAAAAGCATAAATCTGAGAGGGACTATCCCAAAGATCATTGTGATTTAAATTTCATCAAAATCCTTCAAGCGGTTCAGAGATGTCATTTTTAATGTTTTCCTATATAACTCTTATGTAAACTTTGGGTTGCTGTGGCGGCTATTTTGATTAGTCGACGATAACGAAAAACACAAACTTGATAGAGGCCAACCCAAGGAACATGTTAGTGATATTTCACAAGAATGGAATAAGTGGTTTCGGAGGAGATGTCGTTTGAAATTTCCTTCAATTTGACCTCATTTTAGCCATGGTGGCCATCTTGGACGACTGGCGGCCGCGAAAAACATAAATCTGAGGGGGACTATCCTTAACGTCTCACACCACAATTAATTTTCCATAGGGTCCCATTGTAATGTTTTTGTTCGTGGCATAGAGATAAAAAAGATTTTGCAACATGTATTTATGCTTAAATTCTTCATTGATCCAATATCTGAAATAACAAATATTACCAAATTGAACTTTTTTTAATTTCATGTTTGCGTGACACCTATCACAATTTAGACAAAAATACAACCCGTGGTGATTAGACTCATGATGTGTAAAATGAGGCAGAATTAGCTAGAAATCTTATATCAACATGCATTTTTCTGTGATCTCTTCCTAAAATGCTGTAGATTTAGAACCTGGTAAAGATAAATCATGTATCCTGTAAAATGTAGAAAAGCGAACTTGTTTTTTTTATCTACCTCCTTCATCTGTAGGGCACGAGTATTCAAGGGAGATAATAGTGGTGTGAGTCCTGAAGACCATTGTAATGAAGTTTCATCAAAATCCTTCAAGCGGTTTCAAAGAAGATGTCATTTTTAGCCTTTTCCTATATAACTCGATGTAAACTTTGAGTCGCCGTGGTGGCCATTTTGATTATTCGACGATAACGAAAAACACAAATTTGATAGAGGCCAACCCAAGGAACTTGTTTATGGTATTTCACAATAATGAAATAAGTAGTTTCGGAGGAGATGTCGTTCGAAAATTCTTTAAATTTGACCTAGTTTTAGCCATGGCCGCCATCTTGGATGACTGGCAGCCCCAAAAAACATAAATCTGAGAGGGACTATCCCAAAGATCATTGTGATTTAAATTTAATCAAAATCCTTCAAGCGGTTCAGAGATGTCATTTTAATGTTTTCCTATATAACTCTTATGTAAACTTTGGGTTGCTGTGGCGGCCATTTTGATTAATCGACGATAACGAAAAACACAAACTTGATAGAGGCCAACCCAAGGAACATGTTAGTGATATTTCACAAGAATGGAATTAGTGGTTTCGGAGGAGATGTCGTTTGAAATTTCCTTAAATTAGACCTCATTTTAGCCATGGTGGCCATCTTGGACGACTGGCGGCCGCGAAAAACATAAATCTGAGGGGGACTATCCTTAACGTCTCACACCACAATTAATTTTCCATAGGGTCCCATTGTAATGTTTTTGTTCGTGGCATAGAGATAAAAAAGATTTTGCAACATGTATTTATGCTTAAATTCTTCATTGATCCAATATCTGCAATAACAAATATTAACCAGATTGAACTTTTTTTAATTTCATGTTTGCAGTCGCCGTGGTGGCCATTTTGAATATTCGATGATAACGAAAAACATTAACTTGATAGAGGCTAACCCAAGGAACATGTTTATGGTATTTCACAATAATGGAATAAGTGGTTTCGGAGATGTCGTTCGAAAATTCCTTAAATTTGACCTAGTTTTAGCCTTGACGGCCATCTTGGACAACTGGTGGCCAACAAAATCCTTCAAGCAGTTTCAGAGGAGAGGTCGATTTTATAAAATTGCTAATAGACGGACAGACAGACAGACGGACGGACGGACGGACGGACGACAATCGGATCCCATAAGCTCGCCTGGCCAGTAGAGCTAAAAATGAAGCCATGTATGAGAAAGAAAAAAAAATAATAACAAAATTCAAAAAAAACAAGAGGTCAATGACCTTGAAGCTCTACTGATAGATTTTTGATAGCTAGGTCAACATTCCTGTGAAGTTTCATGAAAATCCATCGAGTAGTTTCATAGGAGTAGTCTCTACAAGTTTTCATTATATAACTCTATGTAAACAAAGATGGCCGCTGGCGACCATGTTTAATGTCAAATCAAAATAATTTTTGACAAGGATCAACATCATGTCATACTGATCATTTTAGAAAAAGTCCAATATCTATATCACTTATAGTTTTCAAGAAGTAGTCTCTACAAACTTGTATTTTGAAAATCTATTTTTAGCCATGGCGGCCATCTTGAATTTCCGGCCAACCTGAAATTTTGCTAGGATCAATTAGACATCAAGAGCAACATTCCTGTAAAGTTTCATGAAAATCTGTCAAGTAGTTACAGAGGAGTAGTTGTTACAAGTTTTTACTATATAACTATGTAAACAAAGATGGCCGCTGACAGCCATGTTTAACATCGAATCAAAACGATTTTCGACAAGGACCAACATCATGACATGCTGATCATTTAAGAAAAAGTCCATATCAATATCACTTATAGTTTTCAAAAAGTAGTCGCTACAAATTTGCATTTTGAAGTTTTGTTAGGATCAATAAGACATCAAGAGCAACATTCGTGTGAAGTTTCATGAAAATCCATCAAGTAGTTTCAGAGGAGTAGTCGCTACAAGTTTTCATTATATAACTCTATGTAAACAAAGATGGCGCTGGCAGCCATGTTTAACGTCGAATCAAATAATTTTCGACAAGGATCAACATCATGTCATACTGATCATTTTAGGAAAAGTTGCATATCAATATCACTTATAGTTTTTAAGAAGTAGGCGCTACAAACTTGTATTTTGAAAAATTATTTTTAGCCGTGGCAGCCATCTTGAATTTCCGGCCGACCTGAAATTTTGCTAGGATCAACTAGACATCAAGAGCAACATTCCTGTGAAGATTCATGAAAATCCGCCAAGTAGTTTCAGAGGGAGTAGTCGATACAAATTTTTACTATACAAACTCTATGTAAACAAAGATGGCCACTGGCGCCCATGTTTAATGTCGAATCAAAATAATTTTCGACAAGGATCAACATCATGTCATGCTGATCGTTTTAGAAAAAGTCCCATATCAATATCACTTACAGTTTTCAAGAAGTAGTCACTACAAATTTATTTATTTTAAATCTATTTTTAGCCGTGGTGGCCATCTTGAATTTCCGGCCAGCCTGAAATTTTTCTAGGATCAACTAGACATCAAGTGCAACATTACTGTGAAGTTTCATGAACATCTGTCTAGTAGTTTCAGAGGAGTAGTCGCTACAAGTTTTTACTATATAACTCTATGTAAACAAAAATGGCCACTGGCAGCCATGTTTAAGGTCAAATCAAAATAATTTCGACTAGGATCAACATCATGTCATGCTGATCATTTTAGAAAAAGTCCTATATGAATATCACTTATAGTTTTCAAGAAGTAGGCGCTACAAACTTATCTTTTAAAAATCTATTTTTAGCTGTGGTGGCCATCTTGAATTTCGGGCCGACCTGAAATTTTGCAGGGATCAATAAGACATCAAGAGCAACATTCCTGTAAAGTTTCATGAAAATCCGTCAAGTAGTTTCAGAGGAGTAGTCGCTACAAGTTTTTACTATATAACTCTATGTAAACAAAGATGGCCACTGGCAGCCATGTTTAACGTCGATGCATGTTTAACGTTAGACATATATGTCTAAATATTGACTAAAACAACACAGAATATGTAAAAAAAAAGAAAAAAGTTTCAAGTCTGGGGCGGGGTGGGGGGTGGTGATAGGGTGAGAGGCGGGGATGGGGGATGGGGTGGTGGGGGCGGGGAGGGTTTCAACATATATGTGTAATAATTAGCTAAAACAAGACAGAAATTTGTAAAAAAAAAAGTTGGGGGGGGGGGGGGGGGGGGAGAGGAGGGAGCCATGCCCTAATATGGGTGAAGTAATAAGATGCATAATGCTATAACAAATCCCAAACCAAAATTATAGATATATACATGCTTACATGCAAACCTAGATCTGCCTTTATTGCACATTTTATGGGCCAACACAATTTGGGTTTCATTGGAGCCCAGAATTTGCAAAAGACAAAATTACTTATCAAACCCTTTACAACATACTATAAGGAACCAATTTCAAAATTTAGTTCAGCTAGGACAAGAAATGTAAGAGATATAGACCTGTAAACACAGCTTACATGCAAAATTTGATGTGAAACAGACACTTTTTAAGGGCTATCATAATTTGGGTTCACGGGAGCCCATGGGTTTCAGGAACCAAAATTGCTTATGCAGCCCTTAAGAGAATGCTATAAGGAAGCCCATGAACAAATTTGGTTGTGCTAGGATAAGAAATGTAAGAGATATAGACTTGTAAACCCAGCTTACACGCAAACCTGAATGTGGGACGCCAACGCCGACGCCGACCCCGGGGTGATTACATAAGCTCTCTTATTCTTCGAATAGTCGAGCTAAAAATGTCAAAGTGCCATAACTCCATCATAAATCAGCAAACTGGAACAAAAGCGTGATATGCACAATTAGACATCTTACTGATGCTTCCTGCCAAGTTTCGTCGAAATCCAAATTTAGGAGGAGTAGCGCCAACAAGAAATTTAAAAAAAAACAGGGGGAAAAAAATGCAATAGGCACAGCAATGCTTCCTACTAACACGGCGTTAACATAAAAAAATATATAATGAAATACGAAAAATCAAAAAAAAAAAAAAAAATATTAAAAAAATATAAAAAAAATAATTAATAATAATAATAAAAAAATTAAAAAAAAAATAAAAAAATAAAAATAAAAAAAAATTAAAAAAATATATATATCAATTAAAAAAAAAATATATAAAAAAATAAAAAATATACTAATAATAATAATAAAAAAAAGGCAAAACATCTGGTAAAGCTTTCATTGATAGTAACAATCTGGTAAAGTTTGGTAAAGATCGGATGACAAATGAAGGCCTTTGGCCAGTAGAGCTAAAAATCATCAGCTCCAAAAAGTAGGTCAAGGTCATAGATGAAATCCAGGCATCCAAAAAAAAGATGCACTACCGAAGACACAACTATGTCAAAATAGAATATGTTTTCTTCTAAAGATTAAGCTATAAATTGGTTTAAAACATCTAGTGCATAATTCTAGTTCATGAGAAAGTGATGTAAAGGTAACAATTAAAGTTATTTGGCACCTTTGCTTGGAGGTGAAGGTCACATCCCCTTTTGCTTTGTCACGTTGCAATGTACCACTCAAGATACAAATATAAGCAAAGTTTGAAAGGTCTAAGTGCATACAGTTTCTGAAAAAGTGACCTAAACGCCAAAGTTGAAGGTAAAAATTATAAGGTTATCTGTCCTTGCTTGGAGGGTCAAGGTCACTTCCACATTTGCTTTGACACGTTGCGATGTACCACTCAAGAAACAACTATAACCAAAGTTTTAAAGGTCTAGTGTATACAGTTTGTGAAAAAGTGACCTAAACGCAAAAGTTGAACCTAAAAAGTATTCAGTTATCTGCCCTTTGCTTGGAGGGTCAAGGTCACTTCAACATTTGCTTTGTCACGTTGCGATGTATCACCCATGATACAACTATAAGCAAAGTTTCAAAGATCTAGTGCATACAGTTTGTGAGAAAATGACCTAAACGCAAAACTTCAATGTTGACCGCCGCCCGCCCCGGAAAATCAACACCTGTCTGTTTTTTTCTTCGAAAAGGCGAGACAAAAATCTATTTTTCTTCTCTTTTTGATAGAAAAATTGAACCAATGAACCAAGGTTTCTCATAAAAAAAATGGAAATAATTTTCAAAAAAGAAGAAAAATATGCCTCCTGTGAGATTTGAAACCACGGCCTGAATAATTCAAGGGGACATTTATCAATTTATCCATTTAAAGGCAATAACTCCGGCATTACTAGGACGATTCCGAAATAAATTTGCCGTGTCACATCCCACTAATGGGATAAACATTATAATGAAGTTTAATGAAAATCAAACAAGTAGTTATCAAGAAATGGCTGTGGACGGACAGAATTAATCAATTTTTATCAATTAAAGGGCAATAACTCCGGCATTACTAGGACGATTCCGAAATTAATTTTCTGCGTCACATCCCACTATTGTGATAAACATTACAATGAAGTTTAATGAAAATCAAACAAGCGGTTATCAAGATATGGCTGTGGACGGACAGAATTAAGCAATTAAAGGGCAATAACTCCGGCGTTACTGGGGTGATTTCGGAAAAAAATAGCCGCATGTCATCCCACTATCAGGATAAACATTTTTCCCAAGTGTAATGAAAATCCAACTTGTAGTTATGAAGATATGGCTCAGGACGAACGGACAGAAGGATGGGAGGATGGACGGACAATGCCAAATTAATATCCCTCCGCCTTCGGTGGGGGATAACAATATGGTCAGTAACAACAGACTGGATGTTTATCTTAACCAAAATTATTGCACATTTTATAGGTTAAAAGTCTTAAGTTGGGATCTATGGGTGCCCAGGGAGCCCATAGTTCATATATACCTAAATTAGGTAGGCATCCATTTAGATAATCCTATAAGAATTTGGGAAACGCAAGACAAATATTTCAAGAGATATAGATATATACAACAGCTTACACGCAAGCCTTGATCTGCCTTTATTGCACAATTTGGGTTCCATGGGAGCCCAGAATTTTTAGAAGACAAAATTACTTATGCAACCCTTTACAACATACTATAAGGAAACAATTCTCAAATTTAGTTGAGCTAGGACAATAAATGTAAGAGATATAGATAGACCTGTAAACACAGCTTACATGCAAAATTTGATGCAAAATGAGACTCATTTTAAGGGCTATCATAATTTGGGTTCCATATGAGACCAGGGGTTACAGGAACCAAAATTACTTATTCAGCCCTTAAGACAATGCTATAAAGAAGCTCATGGCCAAATTTGGTTGTGCTAGGATAAGAAATGTAAGAGATATAGACTTGTAAACACAGCTTACACGCAAAATTTGATGTGAAATGGGACGCATTTTTTTAAGGGCCATCATAATTTGGGTTCCATGGGAGCCCAGGTGATACAGGAGCCAAAATTAAGGAAGCCCATGGCCAAATTTGGTTGGGCTACGATAAGAAATGTAAGAGATATAGACTTGTAAACACAGCTTACGCGCAAACCGTGATGTGAGACACCGACACCAATGCCGACGTGATTACATAAGCGCTCTTATTCTTCGAATAGTCAAGCTAACTAAAAGAGTTTTCCAAAGAACACTATTGTTGCCTGCTGTATGTTTATTTTAAGTTATGCCAGTTAAGAGATTGGTTAGGTTGCATGTTAAAGTTTTATAAAAAAAAAAAGGGATATAACTCTACCAAAATGAAATCAGTTAATGGACATGTATACCAAAATTCCTTGAGATAAGATGAAGATGTGTATGAAGTTTTCTGAACATAGGTCAAATACTTTTCAAGTCTGGCTGCAGATTGAAGTTAAACGGACAACGACGGACGGATGACAGATAACCGGCAAAGTGATCCATAAGTCTCTGTCATGCCAAGTAGGCGATACAAAAACATGCTGGGATAAAAATCTTTGATTATTCAGTATTTTATTTGATAGAATTTGCAGCAGCTATAAAGTTCTGTAAGATGACATCAGATTCTCACCTTATGTATTTTGCCTTCTTTCCACGTGGCTTTCCAAAATGACAGTCATACTGGATAAAGCCAACAATGATATACATGTACGTGTCCCATCAAACAGAATTTCAGATTCCCAACTTGTGACATCTTCAAAGTGCAGCCTCTCATTATCTAATCTTGTCAAAACTGAAAGAGACAAATATATACAAGAGGTCAATGACCTTGAAGCTCTACTGATTGATTTTGATTTCAGGAAGAAGTCGCTACAGACTTTTTTTTTGAAAACTTATTTTTAGCCGTGGCGGCCATCTTGAATTTCCGGCCGACCTGATATTTTGCTAGGATCAATTAGACATCAAGAGCAACAATCCTGTGAAGTTCATGAAAATCCGTCAAGTAGTTTCAGAGGAGTAGTCGCTACAAGTTTTCATTATATAATTCTATGTAAACAAAGATGGCCGCAGCAGCCATGTTTAACATCTAATCAAAATGATTTTTGACAAAGACCAACATCATGTAATGCTGATCATTTTAGAAAAAGTCCCATATCAATATCACTTATAGTTTTCAAGAAGTAGTCGTTACAAACTTGCATTTTGAAAATCTATTTTTAGCCATGGCGGCCATCTTGAATTTCCGGCCGACCTGAAACCATCTTGAATTTCCGGCCGACCTGAAATTTTGCTAGGATCAATTAGACATCAAGAGCAACAGTCTCTGTGAAGTTTCATGAAAATCCGTCAAGTAGTTTCAGAGGAGTAGTCGCTACAAAGTTTTCCATTATATAACTCTATGTAAACAAAGATGGGCACTGGCAGCCATGTTTAATGTTGAATCAAAATAATTGTTCGACTCGGATAACCATCATGTCATGCTGATCATTTTAGAAAAAGTCCCATATCAATATCACTTATAGTTTTCAAGAAGTAGTCGCTACAAACTTGTATTTTGAAAATCTATTTTAGCCATGGCGGCCATCTTGAATTTCCCGCGACCTGAAATTTTGCTAGGATCAATTAGACATTAAGAAGCAACATTCCTGTAAAGTTTCATGAAAATCCGCCAAGTAGTTTCAGAGGAGTAGTCGCTACAAGTTTTTACTATATAACTCTATGTAAACAAAGATGGCCGCTGGCAGCCACGTTTAAACGTCGAATCAAAACGATTTTTTGATAAGGACCAACATCATGTCATGCTGATCATTTTAGAAAAAGTCTCATATCAATATCACTTATAGTTTTTCAAGAAGTAGTCGCTACAAACTTGCATTTTGAAATCTATTTTTAGCCATGGCGGCCATCTTGAATTTCCGGCCGACCTGAAACCATCTTGAATTTCCGGCCGACCTGAAATTTTGCTAAGATCAATTAGACATCAAGAGCAACAGTTCTGTGAAGTTTCATGAAAATCCGTCAAGTAGTTTCAGAGGAGTAGTCGCTACAAGTTTTCATTATATAACTCTATGTAAACAAAGATGGCCACTGGCAGCCATGTTTAATGTTGAATCAAAATAATGTTCGACTCGGATAACCATCATGTCATGCTGATCATTTTAGAAAAAGTCCCATATCAATATACTTATAGTTTTCAAGAAGTAGTCGCTACAAACTTGTATTTTGAAAATCTATTTTTAGCCATGGTGGCCATCTTGAATTTCCCGCCGACCTGAAATTTTGCTAGGATCAATTAGACATTAAGAGCAACATTCCTGTAAAGTTTCATGAAAATCCGCCAAGTAGTTTCAGAGGAGTAGTCGCTACAAGTTTTTACTATATAACTCTATGTAAACAAAGATGGCCGCTGGCAGCCACGTTTAACGTCGAATCAAAACGATTTTTGATAAGGACCAACATCATGTCATGCTGATCATTTTAGAAAAAGTCCCATATCAATATCACTTATAGTTTTCAAGAAGTAGTCGCTACAAACTTGTATTTTGAAAATTTATTTTTAGCCGTGGCGGCCATCTTGAATTTCCGGCCGACCTGAAATTTTGCTAGGATCATTTAGACATCAAGAGCAACATTCCTGTGAAGTTTCATGAAAATCCGTCAAGTAGTTTCAGAGGAGTAGTCGCTACAAGTTTTCATTATATAACACTATGTAAACAAAGATGGCCGCTGGCAGCCATGTTTAACGTCAAATCAAAACGATTTTCGACAAGGACCAACATCATGTCATGCTGATCATTTTAGAAAAAGTCCCATATCAATATCACTTATAGTTTTCAAAAAGTAGTCGCTACAAACTTGAATTAAAAAAATCTATTTTAAGCTTTGGCGGCCATCTTGGATTTCACATCAACATGAATTTTTGCTAGGATCAACTAGACTTCATGAGCAACATTTCTGTAAAGTTTTATGAATATCCATCCAGTAGTTTCAGAGGAGTAGTCGCTACAAATAAAAGTTAACGGACGGACGGACAGACGGACGGACAGACGGACGGACGGACGGACGGACGGACGCCGCACCACGGCATAAGCTCTGCTGATCTCTGATCAGTAGAGCTAATAAGTAAGTATATAATATTACACAACAAGTTAATATGTCAGTATATCAATGCAGTACAAACAATCTTTAAGCAGGATTTTGACTCTTTTTAGTAAATTCAATTGTGCATAGATCAATTGTGCATAGAAACATTTAAAAACTATGAAAATGAAATTGCACTACATCTTCAGTTCTAATTTTAAATGCATGTTTTACTGATGTTTTACTAATTTTATCTTGAGAAAGCTGTGATTGATATAAATCATTGGATCTCGTCTCTGGCAGATTTACAGAGATGGGCAAGGGGTTCTGACCGCAACATGTAGATTTAGAACAGATAAATCCCTGGACAAAAATCTGTATATGCTGGAGACTAAACAAAAATGAAAGTGAATGGTGCTTTGTTTTCATTGTGATTTTTAACACATCTCATCTTAATTTTTTAATTTTTTGTCTAACTCATTGCCATGCTTTTTTAAATTGGGTTTTATACAGCACTTAGGTCATATAGGAGTATTATATACAGCACTTAGTTCATATTATATATAGCACTTAGGTCATATAGGAGTATGGTTTTATACAGCACTTAGGTCATATAGGAGTATGTTTTTTTATACAGCACTTAGGTCATATAGGAGTATGTTTTTTTATACAGCACTTAGGTCATATAAGAGTAATATATACAGCACTTAGCTCATATAGTATGGTTTTATACAGCACTTAGGTCATATAGGAGTATGATTTTATACAGCACTTAGGTCATATAGGAGTATGGTTTTATACAGCACTTAGGTCATATAGGAGTATGGTTTTATACAGCACTTAGGTCATATAGACAGATAACTTAAAGGTGGAGGAAGACATTGGATGCATGTAGCTGAATACAGACACTTGAATAGAACAATAGAACTTCTGCAAGAAAATTGCAAACATTCCCACATAACCGGTTGATTGAATGGTGTTTAACGTCATTTTCAGCACATTTTAGGCTATATAATGATGATTTATGCGTGGTGGAGGCAGAGCACCCACCTTTTCCTGCGTACAACCAGTACTGTACACCTCCCGTAAGAATCCCCTCTTTATTACTTGACAAGCTGAGCTCCCAGGAAATTTGAGCCCGTAGCGATGAGAGGCGAGAAGGTTTCAAACGCAGCGTCTTTACCGTCATGGCTAAGAGGCTGCTTTTCCCACATAAAAAATAAACATCCACTGAGACTCAAACTTATGCGGTAGCAGTGGAATTCAGATGCGAGCTTCAGCGTTAGACCACTCTGCCAGTGGGCTATTAAGACACTGGCCAAATGGAGTCTTTTTCCATGCTTTTTTCGGTAATAAATAGATAAAAGGAAACTGTGAACCTTTTACCAACTTTCAAAACAAGAAATCCGCGGATTCACATGTCTCGCCCAATGGGGGCGGGACTTAAAAATAAAAGATAAATGATGCTTAAATGGAAGTTTGTAAACATTTTAACAACTAACAAGAGGTCAATGACCTTGAAGCTCTACTGATAGATGATAGATTTTGATAGCTAGATCTGCCATAGAAACCTGTGAAGTTTTATGAAAATAGGACAAGTATTTTCAGAGAAGTAGTCGCCACAAGTTGTTCCTATATAACTCTATGTAAACAAAAATGGCTATCTTTGACACCGAATCAATAGAATTTTGTTTAGGACCAACTACATGTCATGCCAGACATTTTAGTAAAGGTTCCAAATCAATACCACTTATGATTTTTTGAGAAGTAGTCACCACAAAGTTGTATTTGTAAAATCTATTTATAGCTGTGTAAACAAATATGGCCACTGGTAACTTACCTGTTTTCATGGACCCATCTTTGGGATCTAGATGTATTCTGTATCCAGAGAGGGCTGGTACCCCTCATCCATAACTAACCTAGTTTCATGGCCCATATTTGGGCTTTATATGTATTCTGTATCCAGACAGGGCTGGTACCCCTCATCAGTAACTCACCTGGTTTCATGGCTCCATCTTTGGGATCTAGATGTATTCTGAATCCAGGCAGGGCTTGGACCAGCAGTTGGTGACACATGTGTCAGTTGGGTTTGGGGTTTTGTTGGGCCACACACTGCATGGCGGCCACACGCTTGAAGAAAGACGCCTTCCGCTGGAAGCCAATTTGTACATACAGGGCAGACATGGTTCCATATCTGTTAATCTACAAAAGACAATAAAATTATATGATTTAACTTGCTTCAGTGGAGACAATGGGCAAACAAGAAATGTCACAGAAAATGTTTACTCATTTGACCTTTGACTTCCAAGTATGACCTTGACCTCTGAGGTACCGACCTGATTAATGCATGTGACGCATTCTCATTGTGGTAAACACTTGTGTGAAGTTTTATAGACTTTCACAGTTCTGACTGAGACATGATTGTTTTGGACTGAAAGACAAACGGACTGACAAACTGACAGTGTGATTACTATATTCCCACTCCGTTTGGAGACGTAATAAAAACAAGAGGTCAATGACCTTGAAGCTCTACTGATTGATTTTGATTTCAGGAAGAAGCCGCTACAAACTAGTTTTCTGAAAATTTACTTTTAGCGTGGCGGCTATCTTGAATTTCCGGCCGACCTGAAATTTTGCGAGGATCAATTAGACACCAAAAGCAACATTCCTGTGAAGTTTCATGAAAATCCGTCAAGTAGTTTCAGAGGAATAGTCGCTACAAGTTTTCATTATATAACACTATGTAAACAAAGATGGCCGCTGGCAGCCATGTTTAACATCGAATCAAAACGATTTTTGACAAGGACCAACATCATGTCATGCTGATCATTTTAGAAAAAGTCCCATATCAATATCACTTATAGTTTTCAAGAAGTAGTCGCTACGAACTTGTATTTTGAAAATCTATTTTTAGCCATGGCGGCCATCTTAAATTTTCCGCCGACCTGAAATTTTGCTAGGATCAATAAGACATTAAGAGCAACATTCCTGTAAATTTTCATGAAAATCGGCCAAGTAGTTTCAGAGGAGTAGTCGCTACAAGTTTTTACTATATAACTCTATGTAAACAAAGATGGCCGCTGGCAGCCACGTTTAATGTTGAATCAAAACGAGTTTTGACAAGGACCAACATCATGTCATGCTGATCATTTTAGAAAAAGTCCCATATCACTATCACTTGTAGTTTTCAAGAAGTAGTCGCTACAAACTTGTATTTTGAAAAATTATTTTTAGCCGTGGCGGCCATCTTGAATTTCCGGCCAGCCTGAAATTTTGCTAGGATCAATAAGACATCAAGAGCAACATTTCTGAGAAGTTTCATGAAAATCCGTCAAGTAGTTTCAGAGGAGTAGTCTCTACAAGTTTTCATTTTATAACTCTATGTAAACAAAGATGGCCACTGGCAGCCATGTTTAACGTCGAATCAAAACGATTTTCGACAAGGACCAACATCATGTCATGCTGATCATTTTAGAAAAAGTCCCATATCAATATCACTTAGAGTTTTCAAGAAGTAGTCGCTACAAACATGTTTTTTAAAAACCTATTTTTAGATTTGGTGGCCATCTTGGATTTCACATCAACATGAATTTTTGCTAGGATTAACTAGACATCATGGGCAACATTTCTGTAAAGTTTCATGAAAATCCATTCATTAGTTTCAGAGGAGTAGTCGCTACAAAAAAAAGTTTACGGACAAACAGACGGATGGACAGACGGACAACGGACGCCGCACCACGGCATAAGCTCTGCTGATCTCTGATCAGTCGAGCTAATAATGTAGTTGTCTCTAAACCTGTACCCTAACAATGAGAAGGAAAACAAAGTCATCAAAGGAATAGCAGGTCCCTCAACCTAAGCTCCCTCAATCTTTGAATGAAAGTATGACCTTAAGCTTCACGGTAAAGACAAGTTTTTTTACAAGATAACACCAAATTGTTGAGAAACCTAGTCTAGCAGTTTATTTGGTCAACCTTTTTCTAAGTTACAGATGGGACAAGATTACCTGAACAAGAAAACATTGAATCAACGGGAATCTTTATTGTTCTCAAAAACTTGGAAAAAGGTGTAAGAATTATCGGATAGCAAACATGATAAACAAAGAAGATATAACCATTTGAAGGTTGTTCTAAAACGGGAATCGGAGCCGCCATTTTGAGAAATCTGATGTATCGCATTTAAACTACCATATAATTATAGCATATTGGTAAATATCATTAAAAGCATAGAAAATCACTCCAAATGAATGCAACATCCTTTACTGGCCATACAATGCATTATAACACTTTAGTGTACTTTTTTATATTTCGCCCCCCTATAAATCAGTTTTACAATTTTTTCATATACGTTAATTCAGAACGGTGTTGTCATACTTTTCAAAATGATGGCTTCCATATCCATTTCACAAAAAAATTGAAATAATTATGAATATATTCTTTGTTTATCATCTAAGTTTGATAATTCTATCACCCTCGAACTAACAAAAATAACGATTGTTTGGCTGTATACATTCCCTTTAAGTATTTAAATCGGCAAAAAACATAACACAAGCCTATTTCATGCAAATATGGGAATGGAACATGAACATGTTAAAGTTATCATAATTTTAATTGCTGTTGTTGTATATGCATTGTTGACGCATGCATTTAATTATGTTCGAGTTATAGCTTGTCAGTTTGATATTTTGTTGTTGTTTTTTTCACCCCCCATTGAAGAGCCACAAAACATCAGTGTCCATTCTAGAACGCGTGATTGCGGGATTCACGCCAATTTTTCGTAGATCCCGCATGTTTTTTCACGGAATGCGGGATTAGCGCACATAATTTTGAACCAGCGACTATCCGACAAATGGAGAATATGAGTTCTGACAAACTTAAATAAAAGCTTAAAAACACGAATATGTAGCTGTCACGATTGACTAAAACCTCTTTCTACGGTTCTCTCCCTTAGTATATATAGTAAGGGACTCTGGAGGGAACTGTAGGAGTAACTGGTTGTATGCGTAATACGAATTTCGCCACGTCATTCACGAAATATATTTACATATATATTTCTCTTTTGAGCTTTATTTTAATTCTTTCGATTTGTAATCATTTTATTTCTTGAAGACAGGATACTATCTAGTATTAAAATGCAAAATTAGGATTGTTATCGGAAATTTACAATCTTTTAAATTTCATCTACAGACGATTCTACAAATTAGCACCGGTAAACATTGCCCTAACTGTCCTAGTTCAAACAGCAGTTTGTGAAAGAGGCTTCTCTGTGCAAAACCTTATCAAAACTGGTCACAGAAATAGACTCGGGAGATTCAGCAATGCGGCGTTTAATGACGTTTGCCATTGAAGGCCCTCCACTGAAGGACCTTGACCCCACAAGTGCCCTGCAAGAGTTTAAATCGAAGAAGCAGAGAAGGATATTCGGGAAGCTGTCTTTTGACATGTAAAGCTGTAAGAATAAAGTTGAAGCCATATGCTATACGTTTTACGGAATTCCCCCAATATTTTTGAATTCCCCCCTATTTTTCAGAAGTAGTGGGGAAAATCCCCTCTACTTTTGAGTTTCTAGAATGGACACTGAAACATATATAATTATATACTAAAACTGACTGTTTGATAAACAGTGTATCTGGGGTACCGCTGGTCAATTTTAAGCTGTAGCCCAATCAGTTGAGCTCTGCAGATGCTTAGTTACTAGTTTGTATAGGGGCATGCTCCTCTGGATTATTTTTTGAGTTTCATGAGATTTGTTTTTGCAATAAACAGAACTACAAATGTTTTGGACTGATTTCTAGACTTTATTGGCAAAATTATTCTGAAGTCTACATTTCAGACTATTTTAGAACAAAATCCTCCCTAACCACCTCCCCATTCATCTTTTAATCATGGAGTCGGGGAATGGGTGTCTTTTCGACATTTCAAGAAGTCACATCCAGCATTTATGATTTTCTGACATGTGGTGAGGCTTGTAAAGAGCACGCAATTGCAAAAAGCATTTCTGATTTACCAAAATTACTATCATGAACATTAGAATGCCAGAATCGGCAAAGACTGCCCAAATGTATAAGAAATAGCGGAAACAGTTGGAATTCCATTAAGGTCAATCTCTAGTCCGTAATTTCAAGTCACAAAATGTAGAACTATGGCCATTCCGTAGAAGTAAAAAAGTGTGTACTTACCCGGTTTTCACCAAACAACTGTAGATTAATGTAGACAACATTCTGCAGTCAGTCTGAAGCTTGTAGGTTGTTCTGAAATGGAAATATCAGTCATTGTCATTTATGGCATGATTATTATTATGATGATGATTTTTTTCACTTATTTGGAATGGTACCGATACCCGCCAATTTGGAAAATTTGCGTTGTTTTGTCTTAAATTGAGCATTTTTCACTATCAAACAGTATATGTACAGTGCAGCAGTCTTATGACAATTTATGGTCTTAGGTAGTTTAATGTAGAAATTCATTATTTTAAGTGTGTATAACACACAGATCTGGGTATCTTTTATTGCTACACCAAAATGTTATTTCTCTGAATATGTTAAATTATGGTGTGTTATAACATTATAGTATGTTCTGTAAAGAATAATGCTTGCATTTTATCAAACGTGTGCATGTTATTATGTATGCGTGTGATTGTATGTAAACAATTGGACACAAATAAACTTATATTCCTTTAAGTTTAACAGTGATATCATACGCACAAATATTATTACATTGTGTCTCATAAAACTTATTCTAAAATAACTCCTAAAATATTCCTCCGTTCCTGACGCGTGCCTTTCTGATCTTTAATTAATCTGTGTTTTATCACACCCAGCCCCTTTCAATACTAGTGTAACCGGGTACAGGTATATGGTGAAATATAGATTCTAACCGTGTGTCCTCGATATAGCTCAGTGGTTAGAGCCCTGGTACAGTAAACCAGAGACCCTGGGTTTGAGTCCCGGTTGAGCAACGATTTTTTCCCCACCTGTTATATTTGGGGGCTCGTACCCGGTTACACTAGCAACATTAAGAGGTCTGTATACTGACCCTAAATAAGGGCCATCAGGATGGTTATTATACATGATTACTGTCCAAACAAGGGGATTATCTGCTAGGCTAGCGCTAGGATTTTAAACCCTTTAGCCAAATCTGGCTAAAGCCCTAAAAATTCCTTTAGCCAGATTAGAAAGTCTTTAGCCAGACTTTTGCCGAGATATTTTTTAACGAATTGGAGGTGCCAAAACTTCGCGTTTGCGTACACATCAACAGTTAGTTAAAAAAGTATGCGTTATTAACCTACATGTATAGGGTATCAATATGTCCACATCATATGCATTCTGCTTTAGTGCTTACAATTACTTATAATAGTGGAGCTGTAAAATATCCAAAAAGTTTTAAAAATTGTATTTACTTTAATGCTATTTTAATTTTTAAAAATTGTCGACTGAAATTTAAACAAGAGGTCAATGACCTTGAAGCTCTACTGACTGATTTTGATTTCAGGAAGTAGTCCCTACAAACAGTTTTTTAGCCGTGGCGGCCATCTTGAATTTCCGGCCGACCTGAAATTTGCTAGGATCAATTAGACATCAAGAGCAACATTCCTGTGAAGTTTCATGAAAATCCGTCAAGTAGTTTCAGAGGAGTAGTCGCTACAAGTTTTCATTATATAACTCTATGTAAACAAAGATGGCAGCTCACAGCCATGTTTAACATCGAATCAAAACGATTTTTGACAAGGACCAACATCATGTCATGCTGATCATTTTAGAAAAAGTCCCATATCAATATCACTTACAGTTTTCAAGAAGTAGTCGCTACAAACTTGTATTTTGAAAATCTACTTTTAGCCATGGCAGCCATCTTGAATTTCCAGCCGACCTGAAATTTTGCTAGGATCAATAAGACATCAAGAGCAACATTCGTGTGAAGTTTCATGAAAATCTGTCGAGTCGTTTCAGAGAAGTAAGCGCTAGAAGTTTTCATTATATAACTCTATGTAAACAAAGATGGCCAATGGCAGCCATGTTTAACGTCGAATCAAAATAATGGTCGACTCGGATAACCATCATGTCATGCTGATCATTTTAGAAAAAGTCCCATATCAATATCACTTTTAGCTATCAAGAAGAAGTTGCTACAAACTTATTTTTTAAAAATCTATTTTCAGCTGTGGCGGCCATCTTAAATTTTTGGCCTATCTGAAATTTTGCTAGGATCAATTAGACATTCAGAGCAACATTCCTGTAAAGTGTCATGAAAATCCGCCAAATAGTTTCAGAGGAGTAGTCGCTACAAGTTTTTACTATATAACTCTATATAAACAAAGATGGCCGCTGGCAGCCATGTTTAACGTCGAATCAAAACGATTTTTGACAAGGACCAACATCATGTCATGCTGATCATTTTAGAAAAAGTCCCATATCAATATCACTTATAATTTTCAAGAAGTAGTCGCTACAAACTTGTATTTTGAAATATCATTTTTAGCCGTGGCGGCCATCTTAAATTTCCGGCCGACCTGAAATTTTGCTAGGATCAATTAGACATCATGAGCAACATTCCTGTGAAGTTTCATGAAAATCCGTCAAGTAGTTTCAGAGGAGTAGTCGCTACAAGTTTTCATTATATAACTCTATGTAAACAAAGATGGCCGCTGGCAGCCATGTTTAACGTCGAATCGAAACGATTTTCGACAAGGACCAACATCATGTCATGCTGATCATTTAAGAAAAAGTCCCATATCAATATCACTTAAGAGTTTTCAAGAAGTAGTCGCTACAAACTTGTTTTTTAAAAACCTATTTTAGATTTGGCGGCCATCTTGGATTGCACATCAACATGAATTTTTGCTAGGATCAACTAGACTTCATGGGTAACATTTCTGTAAAATTTCATGAATATCCATTCAGTAGTTTCAGAGGAGAAGTCGCTACAAAAAAAAGTTTACGGACAGACGGACGACGGACGCCGCACCACGGCATAAGCTCTGCTGATCTCTGATCAGTAGAGCTAAAAAGGACAGAATGAATGCATGCATATAATAAGAAAATATAAAACAACAGACTCTTGTCACCATTGATTAGACCATTTAGTATTTTCATTAAATGTATTTCAATATACCTACTTACATTCACAGAAATAAAATAAATATATTTAAAAATGTAAGGCTAAGTTGAGGCATATAAAACAAGTTCAACTAACAGGAGTTCCAACTAGAAAGATCGCGGTGCTGCATTGTGAGACAAAATTCAGAAATGCTACATACACCAAGAATATCATGCACAGAGTAAGTAATAAAAGCCACTTCATTCTAAAACTGTACCAATATTGTGAGAAAGCGCACCTTTCGTATTTGTTCATGTTGATTGTTCAACCATAAATTATCCCAATTCAGAGACATCCGATCAAAACATCGGTTCACACTTGCCATTGTTCCAGTTTACGCTACCGTGTGTACAACTAATTAGTCTTATCAGTGATCGTAAAGTTCAAAAACACCGACGGCATCATTACCTTTTTAATTCGTAAGCAAACTTTGTGTTTTGAAAAGCCATTTTTAGAGGGCGCCACGTTATTTTTAATGTTTTACCCGGCTCGATAACGCAGTTAAATGTGGATAATATTGAGCGCGGGGTCACAAACCAGTTGATTGACAGAAAGAGGCAGAACAGTGGGCGGAGTCTATCGCACATCGACAATTTGACAGCGGTCTTCAATAAACACTGCAATAATTAGTTTATCCAAGGATTTGTACAATAACTTATTGTACAAATCCTTGGTTTATCAGTCCAGATAATTGATTGTCGCTAATTAGCTAACAACACCCAGCGGGGTAGTGAAAGTTATAGACAGTGAAAGACTTTGTGTATTAGAATTCGGGATTTTCCGAGACTGTAGACAAAATCTGTCGGAAATTTGGATTCGCCAGACGGCCGATGTCTGGCGAATTTGATATGTATTTCTTACGATTTTCATTCGCCAGTTCGGGTTTCTTTTCGCCTATGGCGATTTGGCGAATGGTTAACGCGAGCCTAGATCTGGGATCAGCTGACAGCACCCAGTGGCCAACTCTGTCATGGATACCAATCATGATAACTGTACTGCAATATGGTCACACAAATTAAGCCATCAATTAATCAAGAAATTAAACACTTGTTTGTTTGATGTTTGCCAGAAATGTGACATAACACAACTATTGTTTGTGTTTTACCAAACTCCTTTATTTTAGTGTTGTTGTTTTTCAGTCAGTATTTACCAATTTCAATTAAAGTAAATTCTTTATTTTACTTCAAACATATTGCACAATGTCCAGGCATGAACTTCAGCAACCCTTCTTCGAACTATTCTTAGACATGAGCTCAAGTAATGAAATTTTGTTCACAACTATTCCCATGACTTTCAAATATAAACAATCAAATGAAGTTGCTATTTATTAGTATTTTTTATCATATTTATACATAGAAGCTTGGTATGAACACTGTACAATACTGATAAAGACCGTCTTTTGGAAAATATTTTTTTAAAAGCAGTCTTTATCCATATTGTAACTATATTATGGATGCTATACATCTTTTATATCGAGAAATGAATTTATAAAGAAATATCAAACTAAACTAGAAGTTTCACTGAAGGTGATGAATACCCCTGCTATTTTCATTCTAAGTCCAAAAAAGGGTCATAATTCTGTATTAAATTAGGCAATCAACCATGGGTGATGTAGCGGGACATAAGGTTATCAGTTGTTATGAGTATATGAAGTTTGGGAACAACCCATTCAAAACTGTTTGAGAAATGGTAGTAATAAAACAAGAGGTCAATTGAAGTTATACTGGCAGGTTCTGATAGCTAGATCAGCATTTCTGTGAAGTTTCATGAAAATCTGTCAAGAAGTTTCAGAGCAGTCGTTACAAGTTTTTATATATAACTCTATTTAAACAAAGATGACCGCTGCCAACCATATTTATCGAATCAAAATAATTTTCAACAAGGACCAACATCATGTCATGCTGATCATTTTAGAAAAAGTCCCATATCAATATCACTTATAGTTTTCAAGAAGTAGTCGCTACAAACTTTTTTTTTAAATTCTATTTTTAGCCGTGGTGGCCATCTTGAATTTCCGGCCAACCTGATTTTTTGCTAGGACTAACTAAATATCAAGAGCAACATTCCTGTAAAGTTTTATGAAAATCCCTCAAGTAGTTTCAGAGGAGTAGTCGCTACAAGTTTTTACTATATAACTCTACGTAAACAAAGATGGCCGCTGGCAGCCATGTTTAATGTCAAATGAAAATGATTTTAGACAAGGACCAACATCTTTTCATGCTGATTTTTTAGAAGAAGTCCCATATCAAAATCACTTATAGTTTTCAAGAAATAGTCGCTACAAACTTGTTTTTTATAAATCTATTTTTAGCAGTGGCGGACATCTTGAATTTCCAGCCAACCTGCAATTTTGCTGGGATCAACTAGACATCAAGAGCAACATTCCTGTGAAGTTTCATGAAAATCCTTCAAGTAGTTTCAGAGGAGTAGTCGCTACAAGTTTTTACAATATAACTCTATGTAAACAAAGATGGCCACAAAGCCATGTTTAATGTCGAATCAAAATGATTTTCATGAAAATCCTTCAAGTAGTTTCAGAGGAGTAGTCGCTACAAGTTTTTACAATATAACTCTATGTAAACAAAGATGGCCGCAAAGGCATGTTTAATGTCGAATCAAAATGATTTTCGTCAAGGACCAACATCATATCATGCTGATCATTTTAGAAAAAGTCCCAATATTTGCTATAAAAACAGCCTAGAAAAACACGACCTAAGTATTTTAAATGTCAATCTCGTGTTAGAAAAGTACCAGTACTGTAGACAATCTCAATAAATCATTATATAGACACGTGTGCAGATCCATGTTTTAAATTTTGGAGTGAGTGAAATCATGCAGCAACATGGCACTTTGTTAATACTCTCGCATTTATAGAATACCAGATTTAATTTATTATTTATTCTTTTTGTGGGGAGAGCTCTATTTCTCAGTATATATAGATTATTTCCCCCCCCCCCCCCCCATTAACTCCTACTCATAATAGGTACACCTATGTGTATTTATAGGTTATTAGATTTATGCACGAGCTCTTTTGCGTATTAATATTGCTCGACTTTAGGAGCGCAATATTTATGCGCAAAAGAACAAGTGCATATATCCCACTATAAATCTAATAACCTCTTCAGGGTTCTGGAAATATTTTGAAAATCCACTTGCCCAGGGCAAGTGGATTTTCAAAAGTCACTTGCCCTGCCGATAATGTCACTTGCCCTGCCCATAATGTCACTTGCCCCATATTTAAGAACACTTAATTACCCCAAAAATGGGCGCTGACCATTATTCGTGTTAAACGGGATGGACCGCCGCATAATTTGGACCATTATACTTAGTTAGAAAAGGAAGGGAGAATGTATTTTATGAATTAGTTAATACATTGTTTTTATTCATATAAAAAAATCAAATCATTTTAATGGTTGCATTTTCTTCTTTTGTGTCTATTACATCTTTGTGTTACTTAAATCATAAAATGATGAGACAGTATACAACCTCATTTTATACCGCCCTCCCACCCCACCAATCACAACACACACAACCCCATCATTTTTGATGACCATCCAAAAAAAATGCTTGGCAGCTAGTGTATGGAACTTTTAATGTCACAGTGTGTACAATTAACCAGTTGACAGAAAAAAAGAAGCTATTGTATTCATTTAAATGTGCGACAAGCAAAGAAACGAGACAAAAACGTTATTAAAAATATTCACTTGGCCCCCAATTTCTGCAACCATGGTAACGTTTCTACGGCTTTGTATTTTAACTAAAGGGAATTATATGAAAGCAAGAGGCATGAATAGGGGTTCCCTAGGAATTGTTTAAGAAGTAGTAGCAGTAACCTTATTTATCAAAAGCGAAAGTTCAGAACGTGAGAAAAACTTCCGTGATTGGGTCTGAAATCGCGAAAACCCATGACATGCACATATCGCTAAGTAATGCAACTTATTTGTGTAGTATGCACTTCCATATACGTTTAATTACAGATTATATCAATGAAATACACCAAATACATCATAAAAGCGCATTGGTAAACGAGTGCTTCGAGTAAAAGAAATGTATTTTCGTTACGAAAAAATCTTCGGCAAAATTATCTAAACAAAAACAAAACGTCACGTGGGTCTGTCAATCATTATTTTGACACATTAAATTTGCAAATTAAGAAAGTTTTCTGATTTGATTGGTGGAAGGTCCAAATGACGTTCAGAGATTTCTGAATTTATGGTTGGAAGGTCACGGACATAATTGCCGCGATTTCATTGGCCGATGGACACACATCTGACGGTCGTGTCAGACTTGTTGTTTTCAAACTGTGTGAAATGCGCGTGTGGGTTAATTAGGTTGTTTATTGAAATAATGCCACAAATTAAGCTGCCTGGGGCGAGATTGTTGATTTGTACCGAAAGTTGTAATCGCTAGCGGCGAAAACAGCGGCATGTTTTATTCAGTTATCAAAATGAAATTCTGATATGGCTAGTTTGTCACTTGATTTGTTCTGGAATGGAAATGTCCGTCAGGCAAGTGTCGGGCAACCAGATTTGCGACGGGCAACCGTATTTCCGGAACCCTGCTCTTTATTGCATACACATTTTAAATTATAGAATAAAATATGTTGAAACATTTAATTTTCACCAAGAGTTAGACATGTATTTGAAACAAACATATTGTCATCACATAATTGAAATCAACATTGTTAACATCACGTGACATACTTTCTTTGACATGAACAAAAAAGTGCACCGATCACAAACAAGTATACATTACACAAGTATACACTACACGTCAATATGAGCGAATATTAAGTGTTTTTTTCTGTTAAGCTGTTATTGGCGACATTTCTATTTTTGTTAAGCCAAAAAAATAAAACAGGTGTGTTTCCTATTGCATGCTCTAAAAAAATAGGGTCATAGGTCAGTAGGCATTTTCTTTTGCTTTTTTTTTTTGAGCAAGATATTGCGAGATTCAATTTATCTCATAAGCCCCATGCAAGTTGATGATACAACTGAAAGTTCCTATGTGATCAGTTTACCTCGATATAAGACCACACCAGTTAATTACTCATTCCTGTTACAAATAATAGGACACTTTAAACCGGAATACCATTGTTTAATTAAATGCATTTTACTAAATAGTTTAATAGTTAATTAGCATCGCATTATTTACCTGAACTGAATTGAATGTTGTTTAACGGCTCATCAACACAGTATAGGTTATTTAGAGCCACCCCAGAAAGAGGGGAAGGATACATAGGATTCCGGGAACCGTGCCATACTCTTATTATCGAATAGATTCCTATGGTTCTTTAACGTGCTCGGAGGATAAACCGATCCAAGCGACCGCCTGGTTTACGTTCCCATCCGACGGACAAGGCTAAGGGAAAGTGTCTTGCCCAAGATCACACCGACGGAACTCAGTGGCACCACGGAGGATTGAACCGGGGCCTCCGGTTACAAACCCGCCGCTCTACCTACTGCGCCACACCAGCCCGGAAACGTTAAACTCTGAATGTATCATATGACATTCCAGGCAAATTATATGGCTTACCTACATATTTTTCACTTTTGCTGTGTAATTTGGTAATAATTTGCATATACCACCAGTGCCCAGTGGATTGCAGAAAATATAGAATGGTGTTATGTTCCACTTCCATGGTGTATGCTATGTGACACTTCCATGGTGTAAGCTATGTGATAAATCATTAAATTTGTTCAGAACAGGTCGCCCCTTTAAAATAGGGTCTGTCGGGCCACCGGCTACATGTATTTTTTTATTTGGCCATAAGGCCTAATAAAAAAACATGTGTGTTTCCGGTTTCCCGACCGACCCTACTTTATCACCGCCGACCCTAAATATTTTTAGCGGAAAAAAAAAAAATTAAAAATTAAAAAAAAAAAAATTTTTTTTTTTTTTTTATTCAAATGATAATTTTATTAGCCAGAGTTGTTAAGCATCTAATCTGGATTGCAAAGGTTATCAAAAAGTTGCCTTAGTACAAAAATGGCATAATATATGCGAACAATATATATAAAAAAAATATCTAAAAAAAAAACTTTTTCCTACCTACCTACCCTAACTTTTTGACAGGGTGAAACCAGAAACACACATGTTTTTTTTTTAGGCCTAACTGTTATTGAGAATATTTATTTAATCTTTATTACCTGTTATCAAATTCTACACCACCCCCACCACTCCCCCTCCCTCCCACACACAATTATAATTATATCGATGTACTTTGCCCGTTATCTAGGAGTGCCTATTTCATATTATTCGTGTATTGCCCGATATAATTATTTTAGTGGAGCGATTCTACCAATATGGGGCGATTTTGTTTATGGCGCGAAAATCGTCATGGGGGTGATTTTTCAAAATACATTACACAATCGTAATGAAGCCTTTGACTGGAACTGGTCATTTAGAATGTCTGAATTACGGTACATCTCAATTAAGGAATGCATATTAAACATTGGACTTGTTAATTACAAAACTTACACCGTGGTGCCGCCTTCGCCGACACCATTTTTTGTTGTTGAGTTGAAAGTTCACCCTGCAAATGGCGCATGCGTACAACAGGGGAGGTAAGTCATGTAACTGTAATCTACAACCGTGGACAAACACAAACAGAAAGATAACAAGTCGACTTGACCACGGACAAACACAAACAGAAAGATAACAAGTCGACCTGACCACAGACATGTGACCTGAGTCAGCACATTCACATCGCGAAAATAATTACTTCTGATCTTGACAAGTTTTTTACATATATTTTGCATGTAACCGACACAATGATGCTAATTGTACATAATCTTCGAAAGCTTGAGAATAATTTTCCACTTTTTTTGTTAAACTTACAATGTCATGCTATATTTACACCCAATAGCCCCGTTCTTCTCAGTCAATTATCTCAAATAGCTTAAGATAAGGTTCTTATTCGTGATGAAATGCCCCATACAACAGACAGATAAATATAAATAAATATATCGTTTGCTGGCTCAGTTTGTATTTTTTGGCGCCAGCCGTTTAAGCTGGCTTTTGGCCCTGTGTAAGCCTATCAAAACTCGAGTTGAAAGCGATACAGAAATTATGAAAGCCTACAGTGTTTATTAAACTGAATGCTGATTGGCTAAATTTGTCTGACAAGGCCAAAGGAAACTAGTAGATTTTTTTTATAGAATGTAGTTGTTGATAAATGGTATATATTACGTTGTACTTCAATCGTGACCGGACAAGATGAAGAAAGGAAAAGAAATGCTAATTATTCTGCTTTCTTGCAAAGTGCGTTAATTTTACATAGTAACTTATAATGAAACCCTATTAAAAATTACATCCTAGTCACGTGATTTTTCAAGTGCCCAGATGTGTTCTTCTCCAATACATTTAAGGGTCATTTAACTACAAGGGTTACATCTTTGATACTTTGCATGTAGCATCATATAGTGGTCCTTTACCAAATGTACAAATGGTGACCCTGGGGTCAGAAGAAGCCCCTCGACCAGTGTCAAAAGCTTTACACAGAAATATTAGGAAATACATCTAAAACTCTTCTTTTTTGAAACCACAATGTTAGAGCTTTGATATTTTGCATGTAGCATCATCTAACAGAGTACACTTTGCAAGTAGATCGATTCATGCCCTAGTGGGCCTCTTGTTTTCTGGGTTATGACCCTTTGAATGTAATGGAAGGCGTTCAAATTCCCCACATTGTGCACTGCTGTGTCAACTTTTATCGGATTACCGATAGAAAACGTTATATTGCTCTAATCTCCACCTTACATTTCACTATTAAAATTATATCACTTCATGACCATCAATCACATACATTGTGCTTCTCCAAACGAGCCGCCTATCTTTTGGTAGTTTTTGGTATAATTTTTTTTTTTTTTTAAAGTGTATATTTTTTTAATAAACCGTGCGCGCTTACTTTTTTCTTTTGAAAGTTGGTGTTCGCGGGCGTAAAGATCCCACTTTTAAAAGTCTCAGGCTTTGTCATTTTTTTATTATGACAGCCCTGTCGTTCATCATCAGTCCTGTCTGGTTTCCATAGCGGCCCCTGTGGGAATTCACCCAACCAGCATAACACCGAGAATCATCAGACATCTAACAAGTAGGTCACCATGTGACAGGGTTTAGAATGAAGGTTTGGAAAGCTCCTATTTGCAAAATACCAAATCAGGAGCCTCAGCCACAGAGGCTGGTAGATTCTTCCAACGAGACACTGTTATAGAGGTGGGTGGGGTGGTGGTGGGGGGAGGGGGGGGGGGATACACTAAATGTTTTGCTGCAAGATGGTAACTGTGTAAAATTCAGGGTGATTAGATCTGATGCGATGAGGGTGTAGGTGTCAGGAACTCAGATGCCGGTATGTCCACATGACCATGAATGATCTTAAAGAGCATGGTGAGTTGGCTCTTTAGTTTAAACTTAGTTATTTTACATCGATTGTAACGAAAGCTCTTTGAACTTTATTGAATCACTCTCGATGTCTTCCTGGGTAGAACCAGTACTAAGCAATGCAGATAAAGTGTCTTGCTCAGGGAGACAACGCATATGGAAATGACGGGAATCGAATCCACGACTTTTGGATCATGGGTCCAACGCTCTACCACTAGACCACAGCGCTCCACTGTTGGCTCTTTGAACTCCATGGCTCCATGGTTTTACATTCAAGGTGCTCCAGCATAGAACATATAGATGCGATACTACTCGTGTTTCTTTAGCGGTGGTGATATACCGTGCGAGCGGCGTAGCTGACCTGAAATGCATATATCTATAATATTCTTTATTCATTTATTTAAGCCACATATGGCCCATCAATTTATTTACAATATTAACAATTCGAAAATGACATGGATAGATGGCAAACATAAATTATATTCAATATGTTATCCCAGGGTCTTGGGGGTCATGCGTTGAAACACAATCCAAAACACATGGGAGAGAGCTTTCTTTGTAAGCGACCTATTCACAAGTCTATCTCGGAGTATACACAAACAAATACAAAGATTTACATATATAATCATATAACGAAATACACTAGAAATAAATAGTAATATACAAACATCCACCATCATAATGTAGTAGTAGTAGTATTTATTAATTGTATACATTTAAAATAACTATTTTTTTCGCCCAGAAATATCGCTTTATATACATTTTTCTTAATTCTTGATAGTTATTACATTCGATTAAGAAATGATATTCATCCTCTAAGGAGTTGCACTTTCTGCATAATCTTTCTTGAAAAGGTACGCTGACTATTTTTTTCCATCGACCACTCTCTACTTATAGCCTATGAGAGGATAGGCGGAGTCTTGATAATGCAAATCGGTATTTTGATACATTTACTATATCTAGGTACGGTTTAAATTCAAATGATGGGTATCATCGGTAGGACCGATAAAATAATGTATAGGCCCGACAAACTTGCAAACTGGGGCCCCGACAAACTTGCAAACTGGGGTGTGTGCGGGGTTGGGGTGGGGGAGGGGGGGGGAGGTGGGGCTCTGTAACGGGGCGTATATAGTGCGTTTTAGCATACTATATCTGACAACAATTATTTTTTTAAATTGACAAATTTGAGAATTAACATTTGATAGTGTTTATTACCTAAACAGTAAATAAAATAAGAAACAAATGTTGACCCTTACCCCTTTCCCCCACCCCCTCCTCCACCCGCCCACGCACACTCTCTCTCTTCATAAAAATAGGGAACCAGTTAACCGGAAGTTTGGATACCCTGCACGAGTTTTTCGCTAGCGGGAAACGAGCATCCGGAACGAGCCATCTACGAATTTTACAAGCGACACTCTACCTTGCAGGAATTTTTTTTGGCCAGATAAAGATACAAGTAAAAGAACACACGTAAATTCATGTAATAGGTAGATTTAAATGTTTTGTTTATAAAATAGTGAGGATGTCCAAAATCAGCAACAACGGAAAATGGCGGCACTGCAGGGTAATTCTGAGGCCAAGCGCAGGTTTGTGTTTACATAACCAAGAATGCCAGAATTTGTCACTATCAAAATAACACCATTAGTGATTATTGGACATTGAAATCTTCTGCTATTAATGCTGCCAGGTCCTAAGCCAGAGGCATACCAGAGGAAGTCGTCTTGGTAGAATTTTCGGAATGTACATACTTCACATACAAAAACTGAAGTACAGCAACATAATCAATCATTGAAGAAAAGCATCTTGCTACGAACTAAAACATGCACTTAAACACAAGAACTCGCATGTAGAAAACAAACCGGGTTGGAGTTGGGGCACAATCTGCATGTCGGACCTCCATATAATAAAAGGGATTTGCCTCGGTTAAATTTTAGTGTTGGCATGGCCATCCTTAAAAATATATTTGTTTGCTGTTTCCCGACCCAGGATTTTATAAGTGGGTAGGTAGGTAGGTAGGTGATTTTTTTTTGTGCCAAAGACAGTAAAAAATCAAAAGAAATTAAAGAAAAATTTACTAAAAACAGTAAAAAAAAAAAAAAGATTTGCTATTGCTATAAAAAGTTTTGGGTAGGGCCCTTTTTGGTGGGTAGGCAGGAAAATAGCAAACCAACAATTTTTTATGGTCGGCCCAACGGGTCTGTTTCTAGGCGGGTAGTGGGGGAACCTTTGTCTTCCTTGCATTTCCTTTCGATTCCTGATTCATGGACATTTTTCAACATCCCCACAACTGATAAAAAGCCCCTGCTGCAAAAATCAACATCGGACAACACTTGGCTATAGTTTGGAAGAATGGTTTTGTTCTGACATTAAGCAGTTTAGTTTCTTTAAATGAATTAAATAACTAACATACAAAGCTAAACAGCTCCATTCCATGCCTGCAGAGGTCAAACTTAATTGTTAATATTTGCAGCCAATCAAAACCTGCATGCTGGTTTGCTGAGTGGTAAAGCGGGTAGGTAGAGGTTACCGTTAATTAATGATATATTTAAATGTCGTGTTCCCAAAGTGATTATAAGGTAATAATGCCACAAATTAAGCTGCCAGGGGCAAGAATGTTGATTGTTTGATGTTGTTAACAATCGCTAGCGGCGAAAAACAGCGGTCAGTTTTATTCAGTTATCAAATTCTGATATGGCTAATTTGCGACTTGATTTGGTCTTGAATGGAAATGTCCAGTCAGGCAAGTGGCGGGCAACAAGATTTGTCAAGGTCACTTGCCCGCAACCAAAATCCACTTGCCAGGAGCATTGGGTAACCGTATTTACGGAACCCTGATGTCCAACACAATATATTTCTTTCTCTTTGTATGATACTAATGATTTTGTTTTAGCTTTTATGCATGTAGTATTTTTATATCAATGTTTTGTTTACAGGTCTAGGCATTGTAACAGTTGGCAATTAAGCATGGACGTGAGTGTTTTTCTGGAAGTCAGGATCTGTTTGATAGTAATAGCCTTTCTACCACTTCTGTGGCCCAAGAATTAGATAGTAGCTGGAGTATTTTCATCTCTTCTGTGGGACTAGAATTTGATGACAGCCTGACCCTTTGAACTCCACAGAGTCATATAAATTGGAGGTATGTTAGAGCTACTGTGCAATAGAATGAATTTACTGTTTCTGTTTTCACAAATTTGCTAAGCCGTAAAGCCACTATTCTGCCAACAACAGGCACATTTTACAGCAGATGTTCACTGTTTCAAAGCCTATACTTATGATTGGTACATGTGTTACGAAGCTGAACTCTATAACTACAATATAACATCACCCTATTGTTATCAATGCCAAAGCATCTAATTACGAGTTACTATAACTAACTCTTAATTTTACGTTTATTCAGTTATGGATATTTCAAGTACATGTGAATAAACCTAGACTCGTCAAATGAATTAAATAACATAAACAGCTAAACATAGCGATTTCATGCCTGCAGAGGTTTAATAGACTTAATTGTTAATATTAACAGCCAATCAAAACATGCATGTAGGTTCGCTGCTGAATGGTAAAGCAGGTAGGTAGGGGTTACTGGTATTAATGATGTATTTTAATGTCATGCTTCCAAAGTGATTATAAGGTACGTGAATAGAAACCAACATTCACAGGCAAATTTCTATCGAAAATCATTAAAAATAATGTTTCGGTAATGATATTGTGACATAATTATATAGAACGTCCTAAACTTAAAAGAGTATTACTGATTTTGTTTTACCTTTAATGTAGTCTTTATATGTCGATGTTTTGTTTACAGGTCTCAGAATTGTAACAGTTGGCAATTTAGCATGAAAGTGAATTTTTTTCTGGAAGTATGGATCCGTTTGATAGTACTAGCCTTTCTACCTCTTCTGTGGAGCAAGAATTAGATGGTGGCCAGATCCTTTTAATAACTCCTGTGGGACTAGAATTTGATGACAAACTTTGAACCTCAGACATAGCGAATTGGAGGTATGTTAGAGCTACCATGTGCATATGAATTTTCTGCATCTATTTTTACATTAATTCTTTGCTAAGAATTAAATCTGCTATCCTGCCAACAGCAGGCATGTTTTACTAAAGATGTACACCATTTCAAAGCTTACTAACGATAATGTATATAATATTATGTGCCTTACATATGATGCGAATCCGAATTTTCTATAACTACAGTATAAATGCCTTAACCGCCAAACCATCTAACTACGAGTTACGAACTCTCGATTCCTTTTACGCATATTCAGTTATGGGTAGGTACATATGAATAAATCTACACTTTTAATAGGCACACATGCATTAATGCAAGAATGGTTTTGTAGTAAAATTTGGGGTTTAGTTTCTTTAAATGAATTAAACTACTAACGTACAATTTGAGCTAAATGCAGGTGCCCTGTCATTCCTGCAAAGGTCAAACTTGATGTTAATATTTACAGCCAATCAAAACCTGCAGATTGGTTAGCTGCTGAATGTATAGCAGGTAGGCAGGGATAATTTAGCTCGACTTTTTTAAAGCTATTGTCATCACTTGATCGTCGTCGTCTGCATCTGCGTCCAGTTAAAGTTTTATATGTAAGCTTGTATCTTCAGAACTACTTTACCTAATGGATTGAATCTTCACACATATATTTGGCATCATTAGACAACATCAAAGAGCCAGGTTCTATAAGTCATGCTTTTATTTTAACAAAATTATGGCCCCTTTGATACTTATCAAATTTGGTTAAAGTTTTGTATGTAAGCTTATATTTCTGAAACTACTTTACATAATGGATTACAAATTCACAGATGTATTTGACATAATTAGACAAGAGCATAGAGCCATAGTCTATAACCCATGCTTTTATTTTAACAGAATTATGGCCCCTTTTATACTTTGAAAAATTTGGTTAATGTTTGGTTTGTAAGCTTGTATCTCTGAAACTACTTTACATAATGGATTGAAACTTCACAAATGTATTTGGCATCATTAGAGAACATCAAACAGCCATGTTCTGCAACTCTTGCTTCATTTTAACAAAATTATGGCCCCTGTTATATTTAGAAAATTTGGTTTGTATGTAAGCTTGTCAACTTAGACGCTTTTTTTTTTAAATGTTTTTAGTTTTTGAATGTGTTTTCATTATTTTGCCATACATTTAAACAATAATCAACAATTAGTAATATGCTTAAGAAAAAATTGCTTTAAACTATTCAAAGAAATACTGAATTGGAAATGAAAAACTAACAGGATGTCACGAGTATGAAAGAAATCAAGATTGCCGTGTGTCCCTTTAAAGTTTTAACCTATTAACATATAAAGACCAATTACTTTTAACAGAAACATTATGTTCATGAGATGCACCTTTAATAATCTATCTAGATCCATTTAAAGCAAATAAATATGGTCGCTTCAAACTATTCATATACAGACACATTGATTATCATGATTGCTGCAGAAGACGTATTATTATAAATTATTATACGGAGGGAAAAAAGTTCAGCAAGTTTTTGTTGCACCCTGGAAATAATACATTTTTGGTTGTAAAATCAAGAAACTACTGCCAAATATTTTATTAAACAGACATCAATAACAGTCGAACATCTTAATGAGGTAACGAATAAATGAAGGTAGGTGGCAAGCCCGTAAAGTCCCAAAATGTCAGTATATCTTGTATACAGTATTATTTCATCTAAAAAACTTGCTAAACTTTTTACCCTCAGTATATTATATAAATTGATAGAACATACATTTCATTCAGGAGACTTTGTGTTGGAGTCCAGTGTATGGGAAGCCTAATGTCCGAGTCCAGTGTATGGGATGCGTAAGAGAAGAAAGACTGTCACAAGAGAACAATACCTATTGTAAGTATAGTGTAGATGTCAGAATTAACAGATTGTTTGAAAACAATTATGTCTCCCACCATGTATGTATGAAATAACTTGGTACAACTGTTCACCATATAGAGACGACGTGCAAAGTGCAACTTCCAGCCATATCCGTTCAAGGTCAAGGTGACACTTGGAGGTTAAAGGTCATATGCACTATATTTTTCGTGTCTGCTCCATATCTCTTGAACTGCTTGAGGGATTTTGAAATAACTTGGCACACATGTTCACCATATTGAGTCCCCCAATGTATGGGGAGACATATTGTTTTTTAGCTTGGATGTCCGTCCGTCTGTCACAAGTTGTGTATGCTCCATATCTCTTCAACTACTGGAGGGATTTTTGTCTCGCCTTTTCGAAGAAAAAAAGAGACATAGGTGTTGCTTTTGCGCTGGTGGCGGCGTCAACAACATTCAAGTTTTGCGTTTAGGTCATTTTCTCACAAACTGTATGCACTAGACCTTTCAAACTTTGCTTATAGTTGTATCTAGGGAAGTACATGGCAACGTGACAAATCAAATTTGGAAGTGACCTTGACCCTCCAAGCAAAGGGCAGATAACTTACTAATTTTTAGGTTCAACTTTTGCGTTTAGGTCACTTTTTCACAAACTATGCACTATACCTTTCAAACTATGCTTATAGTTGTATCTTGGGTGGTACATGGCAACGTGACAAAGCAAAAGTGGAAGTGACCTTGACCCTCCAAGCAAAGGGCAGATAACTTAATAAATTTTAGGTTCAACTTTTGCATTTAGGTCACTTTTTCACAAACTGTATGCACTAGACCTTTAAAACTTTGCTTATAGTTGTATCTTGAGTGGTACATCGCAAGGTGACAAAGAAAATGTGGAAATGACCTTGACCCTCCCAGCAAGGGCAGATAACCTTATAATTTTTACCTTCAACTTTGGCGTTTAGGTCACTGTTTCACAAACTGTATGCACTAAGACCTTTCAAACTTTGCTTATAGTTGTATCTTGAGTGGTACATTGCAACGTGACAAAGCAAATGTGGATGTGACCTTCACCATCCAAGCAAAGGGCAGATAACTTTTAATTGTTACATTTACATCACTTTCTCATGAACTAGAATTATGCACTAGATGTTTTAAACCTAATTTATAGTTTAATCTTTGGAAGAAAACATATTCTGTTTTGACATAGTTTTGTCTTCGGTAGTGCATCTTTTTTTTGGATGCCTGGATTTCATCTATGACCTTGACCTATTTTTTGGAGCTGATGATGTTTAGCTCTACTGGCCAAAGGCCTTCATTTTTCATCCGATCTTTACCAAACGTTACCTGATTGGTAATGTCAATGAAAGCTCGCACAAGTTCCAAAACCAGCCAGATCGGACCAATAACAGCGGAGTTATGGCCCTTGATTTAGTTAAAAATGCTATATTTTGCCTCGTTAATGCGATAAGGCTTTCTTTTTCATCTGATCTTTACCAAACTTTACCAGATGTTTTGCCTTCTCTTTTTTTTTTATTATGCCCCTGAAAGGTGGCATATAGTAGTCGCACTGTCTGTCCGTTCGTCCCCGTTCGTCTGTAACAATCGTGTCCGCTTCATAACTCTTGACAATAATGGACGGATTTTCAGATAACTTCGCACAATTGCTCTCCACAACAAGACGACGTGTCACGCACAAAATCCAGGTCTGTGGCTTCAAGGTCAAGGTAACACTTAGAGGTGAAAGGTCAAAACAAAGTGCTTTCGTGTCCGGTTAATAACTCTGACATTCATGGACAGATTTTCAAATAACTTGGCACAATTGCTCACCACAACTAGACAGCATGTCGTGCACAAAACCCAGGTCCGTGGCTCCAAGGTCACGGTCATATTTAGAGGTCACGGTCATATTTAGAGGTCAAAGGTCAAATTGTGTCCAGTCAGTAACTCTGGCATTCCTGGACGGATATTCAAATAACTTGGCACAAGTGCTCAGCACAACCAGACGACATGTCACGCACAAAATCCAGGTCTGTCGTTCCAAGGTCAAGGTCACACTTAGAGGTCAAAGGTCAAATCATGTCTGGTCAATATCGGCATTTCTTGACGGATTTTAAATTAACTTGGTACACGTGCTCACCACAACAACATGTGTCTTGCACAAAATCCAGGTTCAAAGGTCAATATTGTGAGACAATAACTCTGGCATTCCTGGACTGATTTTGAAATAACTTGTTTTAATTACGGTAATGTTTTTTTATTTTTTCATTAATTTTTTTTTTCATTTATTTCTTATTTTTTTGTGATTTTTTTTTTTTAGCTCTCAGAGCTTATGGGATGGTGTGTTGTCCGTCGTCCGTCCGTCGTCCGTTAACTTTTCTTCAATCGACTTCTCCTCAGAAACCGCTTGGCTAATTTTGACCAAACTTCACATGGATGATCCTTAGATGAATGCTTTTTTAGATTTGTTAAAATAAGGTCAGCGCTACATCCAAGATGGCTGCCATTACCATATATGGTCGAAACCTTAAAAAATCTTCTTCTCCAGAACCGCTGGACAGATTTCAACAATTTTTCTTTTAAAATAATCGCCAACGCCTAGACTATCAAGAATGTTCAAATAAAGTCCCGGGGGTCAAAAATGGCCGACCTGGGGGTCCAAAGTTTGTATATTGAGGTTTTGCATGTTTTTCATATAGACATGTAGGAAACAATTTTAAAAAATCTTCTTCTCTGAAACCACAAGGCACAGAGCTCTCATGTATTACATGTAGTATCAGCTTATGGTCCTCTACTAAGTTTGTTCAAATGGTGACCCTGGGGTCAAATTTGTCCCCGCCCCGGGGGTCACAGTTTTACATAGACTTTTTAGCTCACCTGAGCCGAAGGCTCAAAGGTGAGCTATTGGGATCACTCTTCGTCCGTCGTCGTCCGTCGTCGTCGTTAACTTTTGCTTCAAACGACTTCTCCTCAGAAACCGCTTGGCCAATTTTGACCAAACTTCAGGTGGATGATCCTTAGTTGAATGCTTTTTAGATTTGTTAAAATTAGGTCAGCACGGCATCCAAGATGGCCACCAGTACCATATATAGTCGAAACCTTAAAAAATCTTCTTCTCAAGAACCGCTGGACAGATTTCAACAGTTTTTCTTATAAAATGATTGTCAACGCCTAGACTATCAAATTTGTTCAAATGAAGTCCCCGGGGTCAAAAATGGCCATGCCCCAAGGGTCCAAAGTTTGTATATTGAAATTTTGCATGTTTTTCATATAAACATATAGGAAAAAACTTTAAAAAATCTTCTTCTCTGAAACCACAAGGCACAGAGGTCTCATGTATTACATGTAGCATCAGCTTATGGTCCTCTACTAAGTTTGTTCAAATGGTGACCCTGGGGTCAAATTTGGCCCCGCCCCGGGGGTCACAGTTTTACATAGACTTATATAGGGAATTTTTTTTAAAAATCTTCTTCTCGGAAACTACAAGAGTCATAGGTTTGATATTTTGCATTTACTATAAGCTTATGGTCCTTTACCAAGTTTGTTCAAATGGTGACCCTCGGGTCACATTTGGCCCCACCCCAAGGGTCACATGTTTTGAATAGACATGTATAGGGAAAAACTTAAAAAATCTTCTTCTCTGAAACTACAAGAGCCAGAGGTTTAATATTTTGCATTTGCTCTAAGCTTATGGTCCTCTGCCAAGTTTGTTCAAATGGTGACCCAGTTGTCACATTTGGCCCAGCCCCGGGGTCACAGTTTTACATAGGCTTGTATAGGGAAAAACTGAAAAAATTATCTTCTCTGGAACCACATGGCATGGAGCTCTCATGTATTACATGTAGCATCAGCTTATGGTCCTCTACTTAGTTTGTTCAAATGGTGACCCTGGGGTCAAATTTGTCCCCGCCCCGGGGGTCACAGTTTTACATAGACTTATATAGGGGGAAAAAAAAAACTCCTCGGAAACTACAAGAGCCAGAGGTTTGATATTTTGCATTTACTATAAGTTTATGGTCCTTTACCAAGTTTGTTCAAATGGTGACCCTCAGGCCACGTTTGGCCCCGCCCCAAGGGTCACATGTTTTACATAGACATGTATAGGGAAAAACTTAAAAAATCTTCTTCTCTGGAACTGCAAGAGCCAGAGTTTAATATTTTGCATTTGCTATAAGCTTATGGTCCTTTACCAAGTTTGTTCAAATGGTGACCCTGGGTTCACATTTGGCCCCGCCCCAGGGGTCACGTTTTACATAGACTTGTATAGGGAAAAACTTGAAAAATCTTCTCTAAAACCACAAAGCACACAGCTCTCATATATTACATGTAGCCCTGAGGTCATATTTGACTCTGCCCAAGGTGTTACTCTCTAGCACCTTCATTTTGTATTTGATCTTTACCAAACTTTGTCAGGGTCTTAAACTGTCTATATCTATGTTGTTATACACAACAGAGACCACATTTCTTGAACAATCTTAACCAAACTTGCACAGATTGTATATGACCATAAGATTTCGAAGAAGTTCGATAATGTGCCAGTACATGCTTGTATAGGGAAAAAATGAAAAAAATATTCTTCTCTGGAACTTCTAGAGCCAGAGGTTTAATATTTTGCATTTGCTATAAGCTTATGGTCCTTTACCAAGTTTGTTCAAATGGTGACCCATTGGTCACATTTGGCCCCACCCTGGGGGTCACAGTTTTACTTAGGCTTGTATAGGCAAAAACTGAAAAAAAGCTTCTTCTCTGGAACCACATGGCACAGAGCTCTCATGTAGCATCAGCTTATGGTCCTCTACCAAGTTTGTTCAAATGGTGACCCTGGTGTCATATTTGGACGCGCCCCCGGGGTGGGGAGGGGGGTGGGGGGGGGGGGGGTAACAGTTTTTATTTATTTTTTTAATTAATTTCATTTTTTTTTTGAATTTCAATTGGGTTTTTTTGAATTTTTTTTTTTTTGAATTTTCAATTATTATTTTTTTCAATTATTTTTTTTTAATATTTTTTTAAATTTTTGAATTTGTGTTAATATATATATATATATATATTTTTTTTTAATTTTCTTGTCGGCGCTACTGATCCTAAATGCCTTGTTGAATTTCGACGAAATTTGGCAGGAAGCATCGGTAAGATGTCTAGTTGTGCATATCACGCTTTTGTTCCAGTTCGCTGATTTTTGACGGAGTTATGGCCCTTTGACATTTTTATTTTAAATTTCTTGTTGGCGCTACTCCTCTTAAACGGCTTGTTGGATTTCTACGAAATTTGGCAGGAAGCCTCAGTATGATGTCTAGTTGTGCAAAGCGGGGTATATCAATGAAATCTTGGACAGTTTCGAAAACCAGCTAGATCTTGTTAGTAATAACAGAATTATGGCCCTTGATTTGTTGAAAAATTCTATATTGTATTTTCCTTTGTTAAATCTATAGGAGAAGAGAGCTATATCTAGCTATATCTATCTAAATCTATTTTATTTTTTTATTTTTTTTGAAATTTTGTTTTTTTTGAATATTTTTTTTTTAAATGTCTATAAGGCCACAAAATATTAATTACCTGGTTCTCAGGCCACTTTTTCTGAGAAGAGACGCAATTTTACAGTGGTCAACAGACACGCGGGCGATTTTTTTTTTATCCAAACTTTTAATTCCAATACATGTATTGATGCAAAATATCTCGAAATTCATGTGCAATAACCAGTTGGATCAGCTCATCTCTATTGTCAATCATTACCTTATCATTTCTTCACGAGTTATGCTTCTTTCATAATAAGTCCGTATATTTGTATTTATTGCATGTTGTTGTGAGACTGTCGATTAGACGCTTGAGTAAATCGCCTGTTCTGTAGCACCTACTAGTTCCAAGCGTCTCAAGCGTCTGACTCTCCTAGATTAGTACCCGTGCGACTGCAACACTCACAAGCTAGCGAGCAGAGCGGCAGATAGTCGGCCGCGCACCAGTCTACCGACAAGGGGATTCCCCTGAGGTGGTTGCATGTAAAAACCGGAACAAACTTTTATGCGGAACTTTTTTTTCGAAATTTCGGTAGCGCATTTCCAATTTTTATTTTATTACTTTTGAGATAAAATCGGCAATGCGGCACCAAAAAAGACATGCGGGCGGGCCTGAGAACCAGGTAATTATTTTTTTATGGCCTGATATATATTTTTTAATAATTTTTTCTTTTTTTTTTAAATATTTTTTTTTAGATATATCTGTTGGTTTCATATTGCTCCAAGGGTAAGGTCACACTTACAGGTCACTTCGGGGGCATTTGTCACTTACTGTGCCATTTCTTGTTATTAGTATATTTTTTTTCTTTTTTTTCCTAATAGATATATATATTTTTTATTTATATATATATTTGTTTTAGGCCATATCAAATTAATTCCCAGTTTATCATCCAAATTTTGGATTTTTTTTTTTATTTTCCTTTGATGACATCAAACATCACAAAAATATTAATAACCAGAAGTATTATGTTTTGAACACTCTCTTTATTACCAATTGACACTGCTATAGCATATATTTGTATTTATAATGATATAAACTACCATGTATGTGAGTTTTAAAAGTTGAAGTTCTCAATATAACGTACTTCTTCTTGTTTGAAACAGTTCCCCTTTTATTTACGAATGACTGTTTGCCAGATAGGCACAGCTCACGAAATTACGGGATATTTATCATCTGGTTCTACAAGGTCATCTGACGAACCACAGTAATAACATACCGTTTCGAAGCAAGCAGAAAAATATGGTAGTTCCACTGACATGTCACAAGTTACATTTTTTCTAACAAATACCGAATGTAAAATATGATTGCTGTTTCAACATCTTAAAGGACAGAACCACATGTATATTGTAGGTCAGCTAAGATTTGAAGGAAATCAGTTCTTTTCTTTCCTTCCACCACATGTTTACAATACAGGACTCTTGGTTTTTCACATTCAGAACAATACACTACAATCTGGACATTTTTTTTTTTAATTTTAATTTTTTCAAAATAAAACTTGTCGAGGCGGGGATGATAAACTGGGAATTAATTTGATATGGCCTTTATTTCTTTTTCTTTTTTTTTTTGCTTTGATTTTTTTTTTTAATTTTCTTATTTCATTTTTTTTTTTGATTTTTTTTTTTTTTTGTGTTAACGCCATGTTAGCAGGAATCATTGCTGTGCCTATTGCATTTTTTTATGCTGATTTATGATGGAGTTTCTTGTCGGCGCTACTCCTCCTTAACGGCTTGTTGGATTTGGGAGGAAGCCTAAGTATGATCTCTAGTTGTGCAAAGCATGGTATATCAATGACATTTGGACAAGTTCGAAAACCAGCTAGATTTAGTTAGTAACGACAGGTTATGGCCCTTGATTTGTTGAAAAATGCTATATTGTATTTTCCTTTGTTAAATCTGTAGTTACTTCATTTTTTGTCTGATCTTTACCATATTTGTTAAGAATGTTAATATACACCCTCCAACCATTTTTATGAAATTTCATTCATAGAAGAAAGTGTGACAAATTAAAAAATGCCCATGCCAGACTAGACTAGCCCTGCCATTGTTACTTCATTTTCATCTTACCAGTACTGTATGCATGAGGGCAATGAGAGAAGCCCCGTGTGGTTTCCGGGGGCCCCCGTTTGGTCACGGGGCCCCCGTTTGGTCACGGGGCAAAGAATAGGGCCACTGCAGATCCCTTTGGGGTAGGCAGAGGGGTAGATTCCCCCCAAATTCATGTTCATTTTATCATATTTTGTTCATGTTCATTAAAGGTCTTCATCATGATCCCTGCATTGTTTCAGGTGCTATCTCGATCGCATCAAAAGAGCAGTGGCAGAAAAACAATAACGTGGCTCCAGCGTAAATGGAGTTTCTACGATAGAATTTGCAGCAACTCTGCAGTTCAGGGTGAGAAGGTTCTAGGCCCATTTTCCATATTTTATCTCGATGTACATGGAAGATGAGCCTGGCATGTTCATGCCTGTTAGGCGCCATATAACCTTTTCATGTGTTGGTGCGCCTTAAAACCCCAATTCAATGAGAGAAAGTACAGGGTGCCAGAACTCAAAATAGAGTTATTGCCCTTTGGCATTTATTACTTATAATTCCTTTCTGGAGCATAACTCAAAAACTACTAATGGGACTGCAATAAAACTTCATACAATGCTAAAGGGCAGGAGAGAAAATGCAGGGATCTACAACCAATCTTCATTAAAATTTGAGTTATTGTCCTTGTAATTCTTGTCTGGAGCATAAGTCAAAAACTACTAATGAAACTGCCATTTGAATTCTGCTGAGTGATAAAGGTCATATGATAAGTTGTAGACAGTCGTCATTTCGGGGAGCATCGATCGGTTATGGCGATTATCTTGTTTAATTCTGTATCAACCTGGTCTTCTGGGTACATGATGGGTTTTTAGGAATATGGACATTTTTTTAAGAAAATGTAAGCCTTTTGTATTATATAGACAAGTGAGAATAAATTCATGGTTTAAAGGACAAGAAATATAAAAAGATCGGACAGGGAAAGTAGCATTCAAGGAGGACAGTAAACCACAAAACACAGAAACAAACACGCAAACAGACAAACAATAAGGCAAAAGCAATAATAAATGCAAACGACATCACAAACAGAAAAAGGGTTGACAATAGGGCTACCGCCTTGGAACGGTCAGTGGCAAAGTAGGCCACTGGGGGTTTAAACCGGTTCTAGGGTGCACCAAACCTCACACTTACCCCACTGTCATCCCATTAAAACAGGACAGTGTAAATAAAGAAATCCCCGCCATGATCTAATCTCTAACCAACAAGGCAGCATCAATAGGCAATAAAAAAAAAGACATACATTAAACAATCTACCATTAACAGCTGATTTAATGGTGGACTTGCAAGATAAATAATTGCAACAACTGCACCTCTTAGTATTGCACTTATTAATAGAGGGAAACACCCTACGCTTTGAATGAACTAATGTTCATGTAATGTTTTTTCTAGATATTGCCACCCCTGGAATTCTACATTGTCACCTTTTGAGGGCTAGCGTGGTGCAGTCGGTAGTGCGGCGGATTTGTAACCAGAGGCCCCGGGTTCAGTCCTCTGTGGTGCCACTGAGTTCCGTTGGTGTGTTCTTGGGCAAGACACTTTCCCTTAGCCTCATCTGTCGGATGGGGACGTAAACCGGGCGGTCCCGTGTATCGGTCTACCTCCGAGCACGTTAAAGAACCATAGGAATCTATTTGATAATAAGAGTAGGGCAATGTTCCCGGATTCCTATGTATCCTTCCTCTCTCTCTGGGTCGGCTCTAAATAACCTATACTGTGTTGATGAGCCGTTAAACAACATTCAGTTCAATTCAGTTGTCACCTTTTAGCACAAAAGTTTCTTTTGACAAGCTGTACTGAAATATCTTCATCCATGCTCATGAAAATATAGAATTGTCTCCTTTATAAATGAAGATACTTTTAGTATTGTCAGAATAAGTATATTCTATAATCTTTATTTAACACAGGTACCCGGATACCCTACATGGATTCCGCCATCCACTCATACAAGCTGCTGGATGATTATAGTCGGGGAGACCTGTAGTTGGTTGTGTAGTATTGTTCAGGTTTGACGAAAGTTGACTGGTTGCCTTTCAAGTAAGTAAAAAACTTGAAGATAAATGCAAATGTTTAAAAAAAAAAAATTTCAGTGCTTCGAAAACAGACATAGGCCATGTTTCCCTGTCATCATTTTAAAAAAAAGACTAAAAGAATTGTTCTTTTAATAACAAAAAAACTTTTATCTCGAATATTCAAAGAAGAATAAGAGAGCTTATGTAATCATGTCGGCATCCCAGTCCATATTGAGATCTGTGTGTAAGCTGTGTTTACAGGTCTATCTCTTAGATAAAAATAAAGACGTTTTAATAGCCTTAGAAAGAGAGTTTGAACTCTAGCAACCCAACTAGGACTTTATCTGATGGACGGCTGTTTCAATCCTTGATTGTAGGGGAAAAGAAAAAACACTTTCATAAATATAGCAAGATGTTGGGAATTGAAAGGATTTTGGAAGCATGTCTGATGAGACAGCGGTGTAGCACCTGTCTTATTTCTTTTAATGGCTTCTAGCTGATTGTTGAACTTGTGCGTCATGATCAGTCTTAAGCTAAAAACCTGTCTACGATTTTCCAGGCTCTTCCAGTTTGTCTTGTATCTTCTCAACGATGCTTGATCTATCACCGAAGTGATTGGTGACAATGTGCACTGTCAGCCTTTGTACCATCTCAAGCTTGTATGCATCTGGTCTGCTTGGGCCTCGACTTAGACAGATCTGATGTTGTGGTTGTATATGACTGGAATCTAATGGTCGATTAGTCGTATCATACACATGTCGAATGTGCATCCTAATCCTAAATATTGTGCTGAAGTCACATGCTGCAGGACTTGCTTGTGTAGAATATAGTCGTGGATGATGTCGCTTCTCTTTCTGGTAATTTTAAGGATGTTACAAATGTCCGGGTGAAAGTCCATTTTCCATCTCATCCACCAAGTCAATGTTGTGGGTATGTCGTTGATGTAGAAATGAATAGGCTTGGTCCTAAGTACTGTCCCTGTCCTAGTACTATATACTTATCCATGAGGTACTCCTGATTCGACGCTCGTCTTGTCCAACGATTATTCCCCAGCAACAACTACCTGTGATCTGTTATAACGCATTTATCTATCTGGTGGTTTCCTTCATATTCCATACATAGTGCTGGAGTTTGTGCATTAGATTGATGAAGCTGACTTTATAAAATACCTTAAGTTCATAATAAGGATGCCTGTCTGTCATTTTCCATATTTGCTGTTATGTCATCTGTGAATTTCAGCATCTGTGTTTTACATAATCTGCCCTTGCACAAGTCTTGCTGCAATAAGAAGAGGATGTTGTATTTAGCTGCATGTTTATGGCTGATTGCAATGTGTTCAAGGATTTTGCAGCTCACACATATCAGAGAGATGGGCCTATAGTTCTCTGCCTGGTACTTCTGTCCTTTCTTGAAGGCTGGTGTCACAAGAGCTGTTCTGTATGTA
>JAWPHD010016441.1:0-49780 GCA_037043455.1 Cyrtodaria siliqua
ATCTAGATCTTTGTTGTGATATATTACAATGCATGTAACATTTGAATTGAATAACACATTGTTTAACACATTGCATTGATACAAAAGTCAATCAGAACATGTATCGTTCACAAAACGCAGTCAACCAAAGCATTTAAAACAAACCATTACAGAGAATTACAACAAAAATAAAAGGGTTGAAAATTGGGGTATTACATTGATGACAAAATGCTACTGCAGGTTTAAACCATGTTATAGGGTGCACAAAACAAAAATGCCACTGCAGGTTTAAACCATGTTATAGGGTGCACAAAACCTTTAATAGACTATTTAGAGCCGATCCAAAAATAGGTGACGGATACTACTGTGACTAGCGAATAGGTTATTATAAGTCGTTAACGTGCTCGAATGATAGGGACGAAACTCAGTGGCACCGGTGAGGCTTAACCCAGCTCATCGAACCACCTGAAACCATATAAACTTGATTGGCACTTGATTGGCACAATTTTACTAATGAATCGTTTTATGTATATTATAATCATCGAAGTTTAGATATACATTACGAACAAAATAAATACATTTAACACGAAAATGTTTGTAAAGTTATTTACCGATTTATTAAACGTTAAACAAGTGCTTGCTTTAAGCATACTCACATACCAAAAGAAATAAACTGTGTTAACGTGGTAAACATTAGACGATTATAATATATGAGTAATAATATCATCATTTCTTACGGATGCATGATGTGTGGTTCGTGCAGTGACCCTGTGCTTAATGTTGATGACTGAATATAAACACGTGTTATTTTTTAGATTATGATAGCATATTATTAATTTATAATAGGATATATATTTAATCAAACTGTTTAAATATATATTATTTATAAAGTTATACTTTTCTCTATAGGAAAGTTGTATCAAGTAAAATGGTTACGCATGCGTCGGGAACATAAGACACGATTTCTACCGTTTTCGAAAATGTTCTTACTTGGAAGCATTTTCTTAGATTTATAAACATCTAACCAAAGCAAAAATTGCTTCCTCAACGAAGGTTTACCATTCCAGCATCGTACTTGTTATAATTGTTACAATTAATGCAGTTCTATATCAACATGTATTGAATATAATAGAACAAAATATTATCACTTTTACAGTAGCCCACTTCCGGCCAACTTGTCAACATTCGGCTTGTAGGTTTCACTATCTGTTTTGCACTTTGTAATCTTAATAACACCGCCTATTTGTGTGTGAATCATTTTTTGTGCCCATCGGTTGCTGCATGGGACGAACATTATAACACTCATCGTCAGTAATCATACCCCTTGTGTAGTCATTGTGCTCACGATTCTCTACTTCGCACACTGTACCCCACCCACCGGTAACGATGGCCAGGTGGCTATGCATAATTGCAATATTTATCACTAGTCAGATAACAATAAGACTAATTCTTCAAATGAAAACTATGTAATAGTCAAAATCTACATGGATTGGACAAAAAGGTACCACTCCGTATTTAAGAGACGAACATGCTACAAACAAATGAGAAATGGAAATAAAATAAAAATATCTATCCTCCATAATTATATTTGCTCAATCCATAGCGCCGAGACCCAAATAAACATAAACAAAGCTACCGGCTAACCTTACGATATATATGTGCGCTAATAATCGCACAATCCCCAGATGTGCAGAAAAACCCCGGTCCTGCTGAAACCACAGGCCTAAATACATCAAATTTTCCTTGTGGCCTATGTCATCTCAATGTTACATGGGACCCAGCAAATAAAGGTATAGCCTGCGACAACTGTGATACTTGGTTCCACGGAAACTGTCAAGGAATTGGGGACGTAACTTATGATTTCCTATCAGATTCAAAGATTAGTAGGCACTGGGAATGCACACGATGTTGTCTACCAACTTTCTCATCAAATTTATATGATTCACTCGATACCTTATCAGAGTCAAACCTAGATACCTCATCAAATTCATCAATCATAAATAAATCAACGTTCTCACTAAATTATTCAATACATGTACCTCAAGCTACCTCGTCCCCATAAACAAAGAAATCACAAACTAAACAAAATAACTTTAAACGCTAGAGACTCACTGTTATTAATATGAACTGTAGGTATATAGTCAACAAAAAAACAGACCTACACCAAGTTATACACAAGGTCAAAACTGACATCATCATAGGCACAGAATCATGGCTCACATCAAAGATCAATACCTCTGAAATATTCCCCACCCCAACTCTGGCTACAAGATCTATAGAAAAGATAGAATTCATAAACGCGGGGGTGGAGTTTTCCTTGCAATCACTGACAAAACAAACTCAAGCGATGAACCAGACCTTCAGAATGATGCAGAAGCCATATGGGCTAAAATCGATATCCCTGGTTACACAAACATATATATTTCTTCATATTACAGACCACATGAAAATGACACTGACAGCCTTCCAAATCTCATTAATTCTTTACCTAAAATACCTCACGAAGTTAAATTTGGATACTGGGTGATCTCAACTATCCCCACTTTAACTGGGAAGACCAAACCATTAAAAATGCATGCACACTGAAAAACATGTATCAAGACTTCTTAAACTTCATAAATGACTTCTCACACACTCAAACAACCAATACGCAACATCAATCTATACAGCAAAACAAACTGGACTGAGTTCAAAACAGACGTTAAAAACCTCTCAACATCATTCCACAGTAACAAAGACATAAACAATAATCCAGAAATACATGGACTTTAAGACTGAATTAAACACACTCACTAACAAACATGTACCAACAAAGCAAACACAACCCAAAGAAGACATACCATGGCTCACAAATGACATCAAACATCTAATTAGAAAAAAAGACAAACTCCACCAAAAAATAAAAATAAAACCAAATGCTCCATGCACATACCACAGAAAAATCAGCGTGAAAAAGATCAAATCTGAAATCCACAGCACAGAAATGCATATTGGTCTGATGTGGAAAACATAATAATAAACGATGAAAATAAAAGCAATAAAAAGCTTTATAAATTCATTAAACACAATAAAACTGAAAGCACTGGTAGCTCCCTTAAAGGAACATGGCCTAAATCACTCTGACCCTACTGACAAAGCTAATACACTTAACAAACAATCCCAGTCATCATTCTCTCCCCCGAAACCATTAAAACTTGGTCATCTGGCAGAAAAAATAACACTAAATAATATAACTCACAGTAATAAGACACACATGCCACTTATAAACATTACAGTACAGGGCGTCACCAAACTTTTGCTTAAACTTAATCCCAATAAGGCAGCAGGCCCCGACCAAATTACACCAAGAATACTAAAAGAACTAGGAACTGAACTCGCCCCCATCCTCACAACAATATTTAACACCTCACTGGAAACAGGAATAGTCCCAAAAGACTGGAAAAAACCCCACGTAGCCCCAGTATTTAAAAAAAATACCAAAAAGCAAAGCATCAAACTACAGACCAATATCCCTAACATGTATAACCAGCAAAATCATAGAACATATAATAGTAACAAACATCATGTCTCACCTAGATAAAAACAAACTACTTTACAATTTACAACGTGGTTTTCGATCTAAGCACAGCTGCGAATCACAATTAATCAGTTTCGCACAAGAGATCTTTGATAACTTAGAAAACAAAAAGCAAACAGACTTTATTGTCATTGACTTCTCAAAAGCATTTGATAAAGTTGATCACGACAGACTAATACTCAAATTACAAAGACTAGGCATTGACACACAAACCACCCACTGGATACAATCATTTCTCTCTGACAGATCCCAGCTAGTACTAGTCGAAGGCATGCAATCAGATGAGTGCAAAGTACTATCAGGCGTGCCACAAGGCTCTGTTCTAGGCCCCTGTCTCTTTCTCTGCTACATAAATGACATGCCCTTAGACATCACCAGCTCAGTAAGACTCTTCGCAGATGACACAATCGTTTACATAACCATCAAATCAGAAACCGATGCAGAAACACTCCAGTCAGACCTCATAAAACTTGAAAAATGGGAAATTGAATGGCTAATGGAATTTAATCCAGATAAATGTGAAATAATTAAAATTACAAGAAAAAGAAATATAAAAGAAAAGAAATAAAATAAAATATGCCTACAAATTACATGGCGAAATACTAAAATCCACAGAAAATGCAAAATACTTAGGTGTTACTATCAACCAAACCTTAGACTGGACACCTCACATAAATAACATCACTAACAAAGGCAGGACCACACTTAATTTTATCAAAAGAAATCTTAAAATCAGAAATCGTAAAATTAAAGAAATAGCATACAAAACATATGTCAGATCGCATTAGAATACTGTTCCTCAGTGTGGCACCCATGGCAAAAAGAATTCACCCAAAATATAGAAATGATACAAAGAAGAGATGCCAGATTTGTTTTAATGATTACAACTACCAAAGCAGCGTGACCTCAATGATAAATGAACTAAAATGGCCAACCTTAGAACAAAGAAGAAAAAACTCCTTTTTCCCATGCACAATACGATACTGAAATGAACTACCAATAAATACAAAAGAGAGCTCTAGCCTTAACATGTTCAAATCTAGGCTCCCACCACCACGTTTTCCATAGATACAGTGTTTTTTATTGTTTTAAATGTTTTAAACCTGTATCATATTAACTTCAGATCTTTTAATTGTCTTGTTTGTTACCCTGACTTGCGCTATTATGTGTTACCCTGACATGCGCCTCCCTATTATCTTCAATTTGAAGGATGGGAGTTTTTTTGCAGATTGAGATACTGTGTTAATACATTTACATTTTAGCTTATAGTATTAATATCATTACGTGTTCCGTGTATTAACTTTCATACCCCATCCATCCATCACCTTCTCCATGAAGCGAAAATAGGGTTACTTTAACATTTTTTATTTTAGTTAGAAAACAATTTGACATTATCAAAGTAACTTCCTTCCGACCACTTTTATGACAGAAACGGAATCAACACATTCATAAATTGGCCAGTCGTGATATCAACCGAAAAGTCAACTCATTTATAAAGCCTTCGTACTTAATCTTGACAGTAATGGTTGCACCGTTGTGTCTACACCTCTAGTTTGCTCAAGTGTTAATTGTCTTGAGTTTTCAAATATATACACCACCTTATAAAGTTGCGGGACACAGCGAGGTATAACAAGGTTTATACTTGTTGACAGCTTCTCACAGAACTTCTAATGTTTCGCTTCGTATTTAAAGTCCAGCCATTTTGCTCCGTGGTATGATATAAAACAACAAATATTCAAGGGAAACACATCCGACATGCCTTTGAGCAATGAGCAATGTTACATGATATCGATGACGTCAGTGTTAATAAAGACATTAGTTTACAGTACTCTTTATATTAACTTGCCTCCTTAGCTGTATGCGAATTATAAATTGATCATAATATTGAATCGGGGATGAATACTGAACATTGAAACTTTAACGTGTTTGGTTCATTATATTTCAGATACTCACACACTCATGCGGAGAATACCTCTTGTGGAGTTAATGCCAGCAAGGCTTGCAAAATTCTACCGTTACGAGGGTAGTTTAACCACGCCCCCATGTTACGAAAGCGTCACGTGGACACTGTTCAATTCAACCATAGAGATTGCTCAGGAGCAGGTTAGTTTAACAAGCATAATAAACCAATCCATATAGTCCATGGGACCGGTGAATTTGTCGGTAGTACTTAAAGGGGCAATTTCGTATAATGCGCATGACTTGTGGATAACACAAGGACTCAAGACAAAGTGACAAACGTCAAAACTAATATGTTTTGTACAATCACAAATACTGATGACAAAGTGACGTCAAAACTAGTATGTTCTATGAAATCTCAAGAATTGGCGACAAAGAGACGAACCCATAACTTACATATGTTCTACATTTAAAACAAATGGCGACAAAGTAAATCTTTACAAACAATAATATGTTCAGTATAAACGCAATGGCGTGCAAACAAGAGACACGCATCCACATCATTTTGCTCAGGTATACATGTAACGCACTGACAACAAAGATACACATACCGAACCTAACATGTTCTTTACACAATCACATATCGAGTGTGGCTCAGTGGATAGACTTGAAACCGTAGGACCCGGGTTCAAGCCTCACCGAAAGAGGAAAGTATAGTGGCGAACTGTAAAATGGTCCACCACCAAGCATGCAGTACGTTGCAAAATGACAGGGTCATAACATCTTTTGATAAACTTTTTAACAAGTTTAACAAAGATAGTATGAAAGTGATCATGACCAAGAATGTTACGAAGTTTATAAATCACATCACCATAGAAGTCAGGTTGTGATAGTCCTTGTCGCAGAAGAGTCTTTAAATTACTTTTATCATGAGTATATTTGGAAAGAAGATCAGGATTACGATAACACAATTTTACAAAGGTTTTACGAAGTTTATGGTAACGGTAACCCTGATTGAGTAGCTTTATAGTTATACAAAGATTACGAATATTAAAGTCCTCAACTCGAGTACAAGCTTTTGAAAAACGAATAAGTTGAGACACATACACCCCATAAGAAGTTATACGGGGAACATCCCCATCCAAGTGGGGATAATTAACGAAGTCAAAATTAAAATCATCTCTCTTGTCATAGATTTTGCTAATTATTTCACCATTTTCAATCGAGAGATATAAATCAAGAAAAGAAGCGTTACTCGTATTATCAGATATATTAACTTTGTTAAGTTGAACATCTTTAGGATAAATATTATTAACCATAGTTGGAAAGAAAGGGTTGTCATTATTCAATATATCATTCTGATACCGAGAGGTGTCATTAAAGGTTTCAATAACATGTCTCTGGTGAAAGACTCAACATGAAGTCTCTTTCATAGCAAAATACTTTCATAGCATAAAAACAAATCTGCGACAAGTGGTGCACAGTTCGTACCCATAGGGATACCAACAATTTGTCTATAAACGGTGGTTCCATACCTGATGAAAATATTATCTAATAGGAAGATGAGTGCTTCACAAACTTCATAGCAAGTCCACATAGTATGATTGTCCAAACCGCCGTTACTAAGTTTTGGTAAGACATTTTCCGTCAGCTTCGTTAAAGAGAAGGGCAGTTTACCGGATTCCTTACAATAATATACTTTTTAATTTCCAGTGAAATAGTGGATTTTATGATTAAAATAAATCTTTATACAAGTACTCATTTGTGTCTAACAAGGACACGGAATTATTAAACGCTCATAATTGTCATTTCAAAAATCGGCGTGCCTCAGCCGAGAATTGAACCACGGACCTCTTGCTTTCCGGGCAAATATGCTTCTCATTACAGCACCACGCCATCCGGTAGTTGAATGACAGTTATGACGTTATTATGATGTAGCTCTTTAAACCTATTGAGTTCCTGCGTTGGAATTTTCCCAGATAGGCGACTACGTACAACGTTTTTATTCTATTGTGTCTAACAAGGACACGGAATTATTAAATGTTCAGAATAAAAGTCATTCAAATATCGGATGGCGTGGTGGTGTTATTGGGAGCATACTGCCCGGAAAGCAAGATGTCCGTTCTCGGCGGATTGCGTGGTGGTGTTATGGGAAGCATACTGCCCGGAAAGCAAGAGGTCCGTTCTCGGCGGATGGCGTGGTGGTGTTATGGGGAGCATACTGCCCGGAAAGCAAGAGGTCCGTTCTCGGCTGCGGCACGCCGATTTTTGAAATGATAATTATTCTGAATATTTAATAATTCCGTGTCCTTGTTAGACACAATTGAGTTCTTGTATATGGATTTATTTTAATCATAAAATACACTATTTCATTGGAAATAAAAAAGTATATTATTGTTTTAAACATTGCAGCTTGAGAAGTTCAGAACATCCATTTACGAAAACGATCACAGCGGGGGAGCGGTGGACATTGATATCTCCGAGGATTTCAGACCGCTCCAGTGTATGGGTCGGCGCATGGTGTATGGCAGTGAAGAGTCATTGAAATACAACCCATTACAGTATCATACAGACGATGTCACTAAGGACACAGGGAATGACGTCAGTTCATTCAGAAGTTCAGCTGCCGTGTCCCTGTGCAGTTTGTTTATAGTGTTTACGATTTAGTAGTCATAAAATTGTCCGTTCTTACCATTGTTGTTTTAAGGATAAAGTGAGGTAGACCGAGAGGTGACCATAACCTTACATTTGACCCTATGAACAATTTGTCAGCAACAATAAACCATCACAACATAATGTTAACAAATAGTCACTCAATTGTTATGCAATTGTAAATAATTGTAATTAAAAAACAATTATCATTATTATTATTGTTATCTTGCACGAATTTTTATTTTGGCGAATAAGTGTATGTACTTGTTATTTTGCAGATTGCATATTAAAATCGATCCAGATACATTTGTTTTAACTAATCTACAAGCATATTAATATTGTATTATTATAATAACAATGTTGCCTTACCACGATTTTTATTCTTTATTTCAATTATGACTGCATGTTAGAAGTAAACTATTCATAGTTGTATGATACAAACAAATATGTCCATGCCTCCCTCACTTGTCTAGTAAATACTCGAAAATAAAGTATACCCAATACTGTCAGCTTTTAAAGGGGATAAGAAGAGGAAACACTTAAAACTACCGATTTGCATTATGCATATAAAACATTGTGTATGGGATACAGAGAATTTTACTATATTTTACTGTTTTTGACTTGTCTTCAATTTTTGCAGGTGAAATAGAGCACCTGTGTTACACACCTGTAATACATATTTCGCAATTAAAGTGCCTTTGCTTTTTAACATCGGACATAATTTCATTTAAGGACGATTCTTAATAGTTTAGATATAAAAATACTACTCGGCTTCCACATGCGATGGCTACCAAATACAGCCTGAACTACTTTAATTTTCATGCGGCCCAATTATGAAATAACCTAATAAATAGTTTTAGGGAAAACCGACATTTTAACCAATTGCGTTTAGCAGGAATACGAGGTGGCATGTGGCTGCCATGCACTTAATTTAAGTTGACATAAATTATCATGACTTTATGGTCATTCTATTGTGACTTTTCGTGATAATTTCTCTTTTAAGGCGACATAATTTAACGAATATAAAAATAAAAAGCATGATAAAATATTTCCACAATTAATAAAAAGTCCCGATAAGGCTTCAACGTGCCATTCAAATAACGACTTAAGATATAAAAAAATAGAATTTTGGTTATGCGGATAGTTTCTGTCATTTACGTAAGGACCACGGAAGCCCACAGGACAACGCATATAACTTTGTCATTTATAGACGGATTTTATTCATTTTTTTAGATCTAAAGCTAAAAAAGTACGATTTCACATGTATATATAAAGCGACGTATAACATTGTCAATTTTTATACGATTTAAGTTATCTTTACAGTGTTAGAAAGTAAAGATAACTTAAATCACCATAGTTACAGGTGTAAGAATCAATAAACAAAAGAATGCAGAAATATGAAAATAAATAAATAAACAACCGGGTTTCGGGTTGTGTGGGCGGGGTGGTGGTATACCCGAGTATGAATGAAATAAAAATAAGAAGAGTAAATCATATGGTCAGGAACAAAGATTGTATGTTTACTTCAACCAAAATTATTGAACATTTCTTAGGCTATGTTAAGCTCGTAGGAAGCCCATGATTCATTTGCACCTAAATTAAGTATGCACCCATCTAGATAATGATATAAGGAATCCCAACCCAAAATTTGGTTTAGCTAACGCAAATTAAATACTATAGATATATACAACAATTTACATGCAAAACCTTGATCTGTAAATGCAAGGGTATTTAAAGTGAATTTTAAAAGTAACCTTTTATGTCTGTGATGTCATATATCAAGCATTTTATTCATCTTTATAAGTGTTGATTTCTCCTTAGCGTGTTTATGGTTGACTGCGGTCCTCGAATGCAACATTTCCTGTTCAACTTTTATATCTACTTTTAAATCCTGAAAAGTTTTAGAAAAAGTGGAAGTTTTAACAAATTCTGTTTGGAAGAAATGGCCAGAGTTGTTAATAAACGTTAGGGTATAGAAAGTCATACATTTTTATATATGTCTTTAATATACTTAAATGTAAATGTTTAATTTGGTTATATTTTCAGATGTTTAACCTTTAAATATATATTTAATGGGATCTCATCTATTAATAGTCATTTGAATAAAAATCTCTATAAAGAAAGTGTGTTATCTTTTTGTCAGATCATAAACATAACTTAAAAAATATTCTAATGAATTGTTTAATTATTAATTTTAACGAGGTGTAATCGATATAATAGTATTAGCTCGTAACGTTTTCGAGAAGAAGTATTTTTTCCCTACATAACTCTATGTAAAACTGTTACCCTGGGTCATATTTGACCCCAGGGTCACCATTTTAAACACATATTGGTAGAGGGCCCTCGTGTTAAAGAATCCGGATTTTTATTTAAAAGAGGGTGATAACTCTAATAACAGGAATCATCTGTGCTATCGTGTTCGCACTGTTATCGGGGAATTTTAAGAAAAAGAGTTATAAAGTGGACCCTATTAAATATCTAAATGCAAAATGCGGCCACTGGGTACTCATTCAGCCCGTCGGACTTTATTTGGATAAACGTGTCTATGTTATCAATATACTTTTTGGAAAAAGAAAAAATAACATCGGTCTTTTTGGTTTTGAGAGGAATTTGTTTATGGTTTCACTTATACCTGCGGACATCATGTATGCGACCAGAGGTTTGACTAATACCTGCGGACATCTTGTATGAGACCTAATTGTAACAAGCTCGTATCTAAAGGGGCTTGGGATACACAACAAGTTTTAGGCAGCCTACGCTTTTAATAGATTCGCGGTGTAAACTTACCCAGATAGTTGTTAACCATTGTATTAGAAGGGCTAAAACTAATGATGTAAGAACGTGTGGCCCTAACCATTTGTACATTTCATGGCAACACAATATGTTGAGAAAGCTCGCTAATACTTCCAGTGTGTTGCGTTGTATAGTGATTCATGATGAGCAGAAATCGCTCGGCTGTATTAAGCTTAAGTAAAGTGATATATTTTCTACATGCACATATTTAAATATTGCATCTAACGCTGTGTACAAAGTATTGATCATCACACGTGTTCTAAAGGAGCCATAGTACTCTCCCAGAAGTTTGAAATCGCTCCTCACGTTGGAGCAATAATGGCAAGAGATTTTATGAAACATTCATGAACGTATATAGTTTCAAGTTAATCAATTGTTAATGTCTTGCATTTAACCTGTGAAAAGCAACTAATACAACAAGTGTAACTGGTACTTCAACAATTGACTTTGTACGCTTATTTACAACATGACGTCATGAAAACGTCGACTTAACGAGCGTAAAAAACGTATCTTAGATCTTATTTATTCAATATTTAAAACGGGAATTCATGTAATCATGTGTACAGATATTGAATAGGCTTACAAATCTGATCACCAGCTCCACCATCTCACTGATATATTGGGATGACAATAAGGTAAGAGTAATAGTTAGTGCACCCTAGAACCTGGTTTAAACCACCATCGGTCTTTTTTTGCCACCGACCGTTCCAAGACGAAAGCCCTATTGTCAACCCTTTTACGTATGTTATGTCATATACCCTGCCTTTTATTCATCCTGGTAATTTGTGTTTATTTTGGTTGACTTTCGTCCTTGAATGCTACATTTCCTGTTTTACTTTTATATCAACTTTTACTAGTACATATGTTGAAAATGTTCATAAATGTGACATTTAGTCGAGTATCAAACAGCAGACATAAAGTTCAACAAGAAGTGTGGAGTTCACAGAACGCCGACATAAACAAGCATACTACACAGAATGCATTTGCATTTGAAAGCAAAGAGTGAAACACCAATAGCATAAAGTCGTTTACAGTAGGGTTACCGCCTTGGAATGGTCAATGGCAAACACGGCTGCTTAAAATCCTGAAAATGAAGGTAACGCTAATTGTTTGTCTTCAATTTTTTAACAGTTTATTCCCTTGTTGCTCTGGCTTCCGCAACGTTACTGAGGATTTACCTGGTGACTTTCTAGACTTTATATATTTGTACAAATATAATAACCTATAAATATTGCTACTTAGGTTGTTAGATCATATAGTCGTGCGGAAAATGTCGTGCGGTAATTTGTGATTCACACTGTCCCGTTCAATATGGATGACAATATGATAAGAATTGCGTTTGATGAACCCTACAAAATCAAACAAACATTGTTATTTTTACACTGAACGTTCCACTGACCGTCCCCTGCTGCCACCACTGACCGTCCCCTGCTGCAACCACTGACCGTCCCCTGCTGCCACACCTTTTACATGTTTGGTGTACGTCTATGTATCCTTGTTATTTTATATGTTTTGAATGTGTGGATTTAATGAGTCATCTTTAAAGTCGTTCTTTGTTTCTGTGTGTGTTTGTTGTTGACTGTCGTCCTTGAATGCTACTTGTTTGTGGTTGACTGTCGTCCTTGAATGCTACTTCTTTGTGGTTGACTGTAGTCCTTGAATGCTACTTTTCCTGTTCGATATTTATATCTATATTTGGTTGAATGTGTTCTGTGAATGCTATTTTTGCTGTGTGACTTTATTTTGTACCTACTTGTTGAGGAACATTTGCTTTTATGAGTAACTATTCCTATGCATGCAATCCCCTCTATTACGTTACTTTACTCTCTGCCACACTGCATTATAATTCAAGTCAGAGCTACATTAGCCAGTCAGAAAGTACACAATAATTCGGCATTGGGAAGTTATCATTCTCAACGTTTCGATCATTCTAACAGTTACACACATATAGCGATACAAATTAAATCCTGCTAATGATCCAAACAATGATAATACAATTTGTTCAAATGAATATATGTACATGTTTGGTCAAGTCTGCATAATTCGGATTTTAATTTTGACATTGTTAATTATCCCCACTTGGATGGGGATGTTCCCCGAGCAACTTATTATGGGGTGTGTGTGTCTCAACTTATTCGTTTTTCAAGAGCTTGTACTCGAGTTGAGGACTTTAATATTCGTCATCTTTGTATAACTAAAAAGCAATTCAATCAGGGCTATCGTTACCATAAACTTCGTAAAACCTTTGCACAATTGTATTATCGTAACCCTGATCTTCTTTCCAAATATAAAAGTAATTCAAAGGAAATGTAGCGCCACAGCCAAACTATCTTTATTATTGAGAGTTCTGAAAAAAATGAATAAAGGTGAAAGAATTTCCAAAATCGGATGATAAACAAAGAAGTTATGATTATTTGAAGGTTCTGTTGAAACGGATATGGAAGCCGTCATTTTGAGAGCTATGACATCACAGTTCTAATGACCATATATGGAATATTTATAAATGTGAAAAATTACTGATTAATAGGAAAAAATGACAGCTACTTTATGAAAAATATGTATACTTAATGGCAATAATGCTTTATACTACCAGTAAAGGATTTTGCAGGGACTTTCTTTGCTTCAAATGATTTTGATCAATATTCCATACCGGTATATGGTAATTTGAAACTATGACGTCATAGTTCTAAAAATGGCGGCTCCCATATCTGTTTAAGAACAACCTTTAAATGGTCATATCCTTTTTGTTTATCATCCGATTTTGATAATTCTTTCACCGTTTTCCAATTTTTTCAGAACTCTCAGTAATAAAGCTTGTTTGGCTGTGGCGCTACATTCCCTTTAAGGACTCTTCTGCGACAAGGACTATCACAACCTGACTTCTATGGTGATGTGATTTATAAACTTCGTAAGATTCTTGGTTATGATCACTTTCATAATATCTTTGTTAGACTTGTTAAACAGTTTATCAAAATAGGTTATGACCCTATCATTTTGTAGCGTACTGCAATGCTTGGTGGTGGACCCTTTTACAGTTCGCCACTATGCTTTCCTCTGTAATTGTACGATGACCGGACAGGCTGTGGACCCTATGATGACGCCTGCCTAAAGCCCATTGGGATGGTGGCGTTTGATGTTTATCTATGATCTTTCTTGTCGTGCCCTTAATGGTTTATTCTCTTGTTGCTCTGACTTCTGCCAAGTCATTGAGTACCTTCATTGTGGCTTTCTAGGCTATTGTTTTTTTGTATTAAATTTACACGAGCATATTTGTGTTTTACTTATATTGCCTATTGATGCTGCCCTGTTGGTTAGAGATTAGATCATGGCGGGGATTTCTTTATTTACACTGTCCTGTTTAATGGGATGACAGTAGGGTAAGTGTGAGGTTTGGTGCACCCTAGAACCGGTTTAAACCCCCCCCCACCCCCCAAGGCCCCCCCCCCCCCACCCAGTGACCTACTTTGCCACTGACCGTTCCAAGGCGGTAGCCCGATTGTCAACCTTTTGTGTTTGTGATGTCGTTTGCATTTATTATTACGTTTGTCTCTTTTCGTGTTTGTTTCTGTGTTTTGTGGTTGACTTTCCTCCTTGAATGCTACTTTCCCTGTCCGATCTTTTTATATTTCTTTACATTACTTAAAAGCATACATAATGAGTTTACTACTTCATCTACTCTTAACATGATTAAAGACATGGAATCATAAATGATCTCTTGATATGAAACAAGCAAATATATTGGTCGAATTTGGGGTTAAACTGCTCTTGAATATTGATTAGATGAAAGGTCACGACATCCAATGCAATGTTATCAGATATCAAAGCATAATAAGGTGTCAAAACGTGATTAGGATTTAAGTTTAATAAGAATGATTTATATAACCCAAAAGGAGTATGAAAGGAGAAATATGGAAATCGCCGAACACGATAGATATAAAACATTGCAGTTTCGATTTGACTCATACTGTTCATGAACGGTAGTGAAAAATGGTATCTACCGTTCACGCCCTCTAGCCCCGGGATGAGCAAAACTCATTATTTAAAATGTCAATAGTACTAAAATTTTAACCATTCCAATGACGACGTTATGCATAATAAGGTGAACATGGAACTTTCATTGTGGTATTTTATACCATTCCATGGCCATGAGCATCGTATGAGTCCAGGTTCTAACAAAATGCTTAGCCCTAAACGAGAAAACAATGGGCGAAATAAAATTAAATTTAGTTGGTAGTAGAGGTATGATCCGAGTGTAATTAAACACAACGCAGAGACTAGAAAGGCTGGAGTAGTGGAACCAACTATTCAAGATTAAAGTAAGAAAACAAAGTATTTGAGAATGTACCACCGATATCTGTATACAAATGTCGGGCTCAGCAATACGTTCTGCTCATTAAATGGTTGGAGAAAACTGCAGATGTATGTACTTGGAATAATAATTGATGTGCTAAAGTGTCGGCTGGGAAACTATGTATAAGCTTGTAGTGCTGTGATCTTTTAAAAGTAACATTAAAATATATACTGGAAAATGAATCCGTTGGAAGTAACAAACACAAAAAAATAAAAAATTGCAGACTCTATGTTATTGAGTCTGTTCGTGAGAGATTAATATATTAGTTGCCGGTATTCTACTTTAAAACCACAAAGATTGAGATTAGTGATCCCAAAGGACCAATTAGTCACTTCTGATTTGTAGTCGGGGTGACTGTTTACTACACATCTCTAAATAAACGATAGACTCGGTTCTATTGAAATAAACGATAGACTCGGTTCTATTGAAATAAACGATAGACTCGGTTCTATTGAAATAAACGATAGACTCGGTTCTATTGAAATAAACGATAGACTCGGTTCTATTGAAATAAACGATAGACTCGGTTCTATTGAAATAAACGATAGACTCGGTTCTATTGAAATAAACGATAGACTCGGTTCTATTGAAATAAACGATAGACTCGGTTCTATTGAAATAAACGATAGACTCGGTTCTATTGAAATAAACGATAGACTCAGTTCTATTGAAATAAACGATAGACTCGGTTCTATTGAGCGTGTTCATAAGAGGTAATATAAGTTTCCTAACTTCTGACGTCACCTACCACCGCTTGAAGCGGTATTTTTACTGTAAAGGCATAAGGATTTATCATTTAAATTTAAAAAAATAACCGTCTTTGAAGAACACACCTGTATCATGTGTAGGTAACTCCAACATTTCACTAAACAGTGGAGGAAAGCAGAAAACAGACATTAAGATTTTCACAATTTTTATTCATAAAATTACCTTATTAAAAAACAACGATAATATTCAATAAACTATATATTTTAAAACCCAAACATGGGTAATCCTCATCCGTCTTTTTACTTTTAAAAAAGACAAATGTTTTTATAACTTATATGGCAAGATGCAATGACAAATAAAAATATACAGATCGCCATTATTCTAATAAATTGTATATCAAAAAAATAATTTCTTTAAATTACGCACATTTTGGAGTTATTTTAAAATGTTCACTGTAAAATACCATGCACAAAAGTTTGACATTAAGGTCTAGTATAAAACATCTTAGATAAGTATGTACTTTTATATATGTATACCACTTTTAAAAAATCGAAAATCTTTCTTTTTTTGTAACAAAGGGATACATTCCAATCAGATACTCCCTATTTTGTTGATCTCAATGTCTTAAATGCTACATTCTATTCGTATCTACTAGGATGGCTAAAACAAAACAAATATGTAATAAAAATGAATTAAAAAAAAAAAAAAATTTACTTGAAAATGTCGAAACCCATAATAATCATGTTTAAACATTTTAATTAATAAAACTGCATCCATACACATCCTTCAAGATATATGCCAACTAATACAACTAGCAAATAAGCAACGAACACACACAAGTGAGAAAAGATATCTAACCCAAAAGATAATCATGTTTAAACATTTTAATTAATAAAACTGCATCCATACACATCCTTCAAGATATATGCCAACTAATACAACTAGCAAATAAGCAACGAACACACACAAGTGAGAAAAGATATCTAACTTGGTTTTAATGAGTCTAGTTATGATAGCTAATGCATTTTGAAACACTGCTCACACCTGGCTCGTGAAATTGTCAATACATACTGAAAAGGGGCTCCCTTGGAAGCAACGAACACAAACAAGCGAGAAAAGTAGCAGACTTGGTGGTTTTATTGGAGGCAATTTAGGATGCACTCTAACACCGGCTTAAGATGTATTCCACGTTAAAATCACAATGCTTGGTCTCAAAGGACGACTGAGTAACAACACAAGTCCCTTTACAGTTTTATTTTGAATAAATTTCCAGGAACCAGATTAAGCATTTGTTTTATTTTATAGATTAAAGAGTTTATAAAGGTACATACAGCTGAGGGAAATTTATTACCGGGCAAAAAAGGGTTGTTTTTTCTAGCATTTGCCTTTTCAAAAAAATATCCGATTGAAAAATGTTTAAATAATTATATAGTAAGATCTAAGTTGTTTTTGTATCTATTTTAAAGGGATTCTGGCCAATTTGAATATCACAATCGTTGCACATTTGTTCTATTAGTCATACATATAATTCATTAGAAACATACAAAAGCACTGAAGCACCATATAGATTAATACTTCTAACATATTGTTTCAACAACAACCTCACCGAGCCTTCAAGTTTTCCAGATCAATCTCGTTCATAAACAATGGTTAAATCGGAAGAAAAATGAAGCCCAACTTAGCGCATGCGCACATTTAAAAAGCAGTTTAAGCAACTAATGCCGGTTTTATCGCTTTTTGGATAGGCATCGGACCACTTCTTCCAGACTGCCTCTATTCTTTTTATTTTATCTTCGACACGTCTTAGACTACCACATGCTAATCACATCGTAAACGCTACAAATAAAGAACACAGGAGCACAGTCACCGAACCGCTGATAACACTGACATAATTTCCGTTGTCACTGATGTCGGCTTTAGTCGGATTGTATTTCAAAGACGCTTCACTGCCATACACCTTTCGTCGAAACGTACATTGGACCGGTCTGTAATCGTCAGAAATATCAATGGTCACTTCACCGTCTTTTTTATCGTTTTCGTAGACGATTGTTCTGAACTTCTCAAGCTGCAATCGTTAAAAAACATAATGGTGGACATTCATATCAATACGTTCTAACAAACAATACCAAAAAAGTCACACACGTGTAATACATTTTTCCTCGAGAATAGAAGTTATTCTCTTGAAGAAATATTGTTGAGCAATGGGGACAGTTAGGAATAGTTTTTTAGCTGATATCCTTACTCGGCATAGGGGACGGAACAGGTGGAACATGGAGACTAGGCCTCAATATTAGCTAATATCCTTACTCGGGATAGGGGACGGAACAGGGGGAACATGGAGACTAGGCCTCAATATTAGCTGATATCCTTACTCGGCAAAGGGGACGGAACAGGGGGAACATGGAGACTAGGCCTCAATATTATGAGAAGGTGTGCAGGGGCGGTGCGGGGGATGGGGCGTGGGAAAGAGTATGTATTGCCTCACCACTTATCCTACTCCATGTCACAGGAGGTGGAGGCATGCACTCAGCCAACTGACATGGGAAAGTGGCAATGTTGAGAATATTCTTCATAAAAATGTCCGACAAGCAAAAAGCGACAAAAAAATCATTTAACATAATTAAATATTAAACTTGTTCAGTATGCAGGCTCCCACTGCACCCACCCTCACCACACACACACACGCCTCACTCTAGAAATACGTGTATATGTATTTCAAAAGCTCCGACTCCAGTGACACCAACTAATATACAGTTATTCAAATATAGGAATTTATTTTATTGTGTAACATTGCACATGTCAATATTAACAATTTAATGAATAACGTTCACAACATTTTACTATAACTTACCTGTTCCTCTGCAATCTCTATGGTTGAATTGAACAGCGTCCACGTGACGCTTTCGAAGCATGGGGGTGTGGTTAAACTACCTTCGTAGCGGTAATATTTGGATAACTGAGCAGGAATTAACTCCACAAGAGGTATGGAGGGTATGGTTATGAGACTATCTAAAATATAAAAATATACTGAGCAAAATATATTTAGCACATACAATGTATCTCATTTCCATAGACAAGATACAAAGCCGTTTATGTTTGGGGTCAATGATAAAGATACATACACTGAACAAAATTTCTAAGTATCAACTCTTGAATCTTAACTAATTTTCTTATTTTAAATATATTTTAGAATAGATATATGACAACTATTTTGTTTTGACCCATAGTTTGTAAAACATTTATTTTTTGTTTAAATTGTTACATCTTTTGAGAGTTACCCTCCCTTTATATGAAAACATGAAATGTACTGATAAAACACATAACATGAGTCAAAGAGCGCTTAAAGATATAAAATTCTTAAAATTGGTATGAAATAATAGAAAAATACCCATTTATCGCAGATTTTCCGTCTATAAAAAAATGAAATATGGATAATCTTAACTTACCTCCCTTTAAATTGAATAGTGTTTGAAATTCTAGTAACTGTAATTCAGCGTTAACATTAAAATATTTATTTTTGCAAACGCATTTGTAGTGGTAATCCTAGTAAAACATGATGTCAAAATAATTTTAACTGGCATATTTTAGAATAAGGAACATCGAACGATTCACTAATTCGAAGTATTTAATAAAATCCTATATACCCAGTTGTATAAGTGTTATAACTTATTTCTAAGAAAACACTTAAAAGTTTTAAAATGTGTTCATGCAATCAGAGCAGACGATTTACACTCGTTATTTTTCAGTTTAACCGTATCTCTAATCAAGCTCAAAATACACAAAACAATGAGAATATGGCATATTCTTAGGTTGGTACTTAGCAATTTGGTTTAGTGCATATTTGACTACTAATGAAGCTACAGAAGCTATAAAGTCATTTGTAGACAAAGTCGGTTACAAAGATAAAAGAAAATTTGATGGGAACATACTTGCACAGGTTATCGAAAACAATCGTTCTCATTTCAATGAAAAGGGAGATAATTTTAAAAATAAGAACATTTTAACTGTTTTTGGTTGAGAATAACAATCGTTTGTGAACCCATTTCAGCGGTTTTTAAACAAACAGAATGGGCAATTTTGTCAGTGCCAAACATTAACTTTGTTCAAAGCAATACGTTTGAATAATAAAATAGTTGTTTTTAATATATGGGAGGTAATTTTAATATTTCGCTTATAGAAAATAATGAAATACCAAATTTTGAAAATTATATCCTTTTATCATATGGAACTGCATGTATTCCGTATAATATACCCATTACGTTTTTCCTTTAATTAACCATGTGTAATACAAGGCGACCGAATCAGTCGGTCTTTGAAGTGCAGTGTCAGTACGTTCGTCTAGTCAATGTCCCGGAACACCCGTTTAGTCCGTGGAGTCCGTGGATATGGCACTGAATCGGCGATGTTGTGAGGGTAACAGTCCGCCGTATGTAGATTAACCACAAGCCGGAGGCTCGCTTAATAACAATTCCTGAACTCGTTTAATAAAATGTTGTAAGAAATGACAAGTCATGTCAGATCCTCTATGTCTAGCTAGCATAGATTATATATTTAAACAATAATATCATTGTTCACATGTTTAATCTATGTCCCTAAAAAGTAGTATTAAATTTGTTTATTCAGAGTATTTCCTCAAGCCTGAGATTCGCAATGTTTATCACCCATGAACAAGTGGGTTCACACCTTTTTCCTAATTATATATGCTTACGATAAAGGGTTTTATGCAACTTTTTATAACGTATGATAGACCATGGGCTACTCAACAGCTGGCAAATTTTAAATGCTACCACCTTTTAGATATATCTTAGTAAAAAAGAATAGCCAGGATAGTTTTTCTGAAACAAATTATTTTTGGGCAAAACATGCAAATTTGAAAAAAAATCGCTAAAAAACTGGAATATTTTTTTTAAATATTATTATCATTGCAGTATTAGGGAACTGAAGCTTTTGAACGTTGTCTGCTATATTCATATAAATAAAAATAATATTTGAAATGAACAAAATGTATACAGCTTGCCATTCGGGGGAGAGGGGAGCGGAAATCAGCAAAAAAAAAAAGTATACAAATCTCTGATTTGTTTTATTAATTATTTAAAAAAATATTGACTCTTCCAATTAAACATAATAGAAGTTTTTTAAAAGTGTATCATTCATCTAAAGATGTCCTGAGATATAGGTAAAATTTTTGGGATCAGATATTTGGAAAAAAATTGGGCAATTTTGGGCAAAATTTGCAAATTTGAACATCTATATCCGAAAAAATATAAGGTCTTCGAGTGTTATTACTGTGGATTGCACGATACATTCAAAGAAATGCAGAAATGGCATGTTTTACATCAAGAATTCGAAGAATATCAACATCGGAACAGTTTCTGAAAAATATATATTCTACCGAGATTATTGCAACATTATGTTTTCTAAACATTATACGATGCTAGGTTCCCACTGTCGTGCGATCCGTTACGAACGCCACGATTGGCCATTTATAGCTGATCGTGGAACTTCTCTGAAATTTCAGGTTTGGATACGAGGTGATGCGAGTCGATACGTTCTGATACGATTTGTTGCGCTCGGATGCGATCTGGTCATGATTTGTCAATTTCAGGTGTCACGATCTGTCACGGTCTGATCTCCCGTTCAGATACGATCACATACGTTCCGATAGGATTGTTTCGATCGAGTCCACGATTGGGTCTCGATCTGACACGATCATCACGATCGGGTTCCCCGAATTGGGACGATCTGGTACGTGCAGATACGTTCCGATACGTTCCGATACGTTCATCACGAACCGATGCTCTCCGTTACGATAGGATACGATTGTGGTCGCGATGTATTTCACGATCATGATCGAGGGTGATCACGATTTGAGCTACGACTGGACCCCGACGGGTATATATACAGCCCGACTGACCATGGACTTTTACAGAGTGAACACTACAACCCTCAACCATTGATGATGGCAGGAGTTGAGGATGATGACAACGTGGCATTTGCAGTATTACTGTATACTTACATTATCGCCAGAGAGGAATCTTGTCCGGTATATATATATGGGCACGAGAACTCGTAACAGATCGTGAGCGTTCGTGTAAAAACGTAACTACTCGTATCTACTCGCATTTACTCGCATCTTCTCGTATCAACTCGTATCTGCTCGTGAGTCATTCGTGTCGGGTCTTGAGCAATGGGACCCGACAGATCGTGACAGATCGTGGGAGATCGCAACACATCTCAACAGAGCGTGGTGTTTGTCTTGTCTAAGATCGATCCCGATCACCACGATTTGGAAGCACGATTAGATGCGATCTGTCGCGCTTTGTTACGATGCAATACGATCTGATACGATGATCCCGAATGACAATTGATCGTGTTGATCGTAGAAAGTTTTTGAACCGTTCAAAATGTTTCTACGATTAACACGACTGCCACGACTGACCTCAAGATCTGATAAGATCTGATAGGATCACCACGATTAGTCCACGATTAAGAGCACGATTTCAATCGTGCCGCGAATCGTGATAGTGGGAACCTAGCATAATATTAGTACGTTTGGCCCGCTTAGCTCGGTTGGTAGCGACATGGATTAGTGTGACCTTCTGCGAGAGAAATTTAAGTGCGGGTTCAACCCCACAAATCTGTACATCGTATGTTTTTTTTGCACCGCCAATTCCGTCAAATAATATTTTGTTGTTGTTTTGTTTTGTTTTTTCAGTAAATATTCAATAATGGTTGGTGTGTTATGTTTGTCAACGCAATTAGTTTGTGTTTTATGAGCTAAAAGTTACGTACATTGTCTCTTTCAATATATGACAGCCGTATGAAGCCATAGAGTAAATAAACATGAACGACGTTAGTAGCTGTCGACGACAATGTAAATTATATGCAAGAAAAAGAATCAGTCATGCGTATCCGGTTCAGATAGGGAGTTCCAACACTCGGTATAACTGTTTTTATCTGAACCTCGGTAGAGCGTCGGTTTTCAATAAAAAAAAAAATACCTCGTGTTGGAATTCCCGATCTTCACCGGATACCCATGAAAGATTCTTATTAGATAAATTATGCTCCGAATAAAACTAAGAACATACCTTTATATTCAATGGAATTAAAATGATCAATGACTGCCTGAAAGTGTTCATTGAACCGTCCGACCTGAGGGAAGATATACGAAATGATTACACACACAGAAAAGCTTTGAACAACGAGGAATTTATATTTTGATTAAATGTTTTCAAGAATTGTAATCTCTGTGGAATACTTCTTCTTACTGCGACGAGTCCTCCCTTTCTATTTATTATAGGCTTGCACGTGTTATATAGGGACTTATTTGTCCATGAATGCGCCCATGTCGGTGCCGATAAGAATTCGTATTACGAATTCACCTGAAGAAAAACAATTTGCACGGAAACCGGTGACAATGCATACATTTCGAACGGGATTTTACTTACAAAAATATTAGAATGACCGTTAAATTTAAAATATTCACGGTGATACTGATATAGTTAAACAGAAAGTATCAATCTCCCCGGACTGTGTAAGAAAGAATTGTACTATAGAAACCATTGCACCCAAACGCAGTGGCACCGTAGAGAGAAACAAGGAGAAAACTAACTTTACAATGAAAAGGACAATGCATAGTATAAAGAGTGGTGAAGACTGGGTCTCAGCAGGCACTATTGCTCACTGGTTAGATTAAATCGAGTTTATGTGTACTCAACCTCGCTATTATCCTATAAACCTTTTAGAGTTATTCATTTATTTTTTATTTAATTAGTTACCAAATAATGAATTATAATATAATAGTTCAGATAACCATTAAGCATTGGGTTACCGACCTGGAACGGTCAGCAGGCAATATTGCCCACTGGTTAGCTTAAGTCAAGTTTATGCGTATTCAACCTCGCTATTATCCTATAAACCTTTTAGAGTTATGCATTTATTTTTTATTTAATTGGTTACCAAATAATGAATTCTAATATAATAGTTCAGATAACCATTAACCCCGTAATAGCATATGCGTAACGTGTATTCAAAATTAGCCCAGACTCCACAGAATTACAATGTGTATCTTTTAACACATACCACAAAAAAGAAGCCGAGAACGGCCAGTCCATGTTCTTTGTCCATGGCATTGGAGATGTTATCGTACTTTTGATTGTAATGCACAATATGCATCTGTAATAGAAAAACAAATAAAACATAAACAGTATGCGTATGTAAATAGATAAAAAAATAAACGATAAACTATACTAATCAAAATACCTAAGATACACCTAAGATTATGTCAGTAATATTCTCATAGTTTTGTTTTGTATTTCACGTTTGATATTAACGTGTTTAAATCATCTGCTCTGATTGCATGAACACATTTCAAAGCTTTAAGGTCAATGTGTTTTCTTACAAATAAATGAAAACTCATATACAAGTGGGTACAGAGGTTTTTGTTCAGTACTTCGACTAAGTGCAGCATTCGATAATCCTAATTCTAAAACATGACAACTAAAATTATATTGCCTATTAATGCCGCCTTGTTGGTTAGAGAATAGTTCATGGCGGGGATTTGTTTATTTACACTGTCCCGTTTTATTGGGATGAGAGTAGTGTAAGTGTGAGGTTTGGTGCACCCAAGAACCTGGTTCAAACCCCCAGCGACCTTTTGCCACTTACCGTTCCAAGGCGGTAGCCCTATTGTGAACCTGTTTTGTGTTTGTGACGTCATATGCATTTAACAATGCCATTCATGTTTGTCTTTTTGCGTGTTTTGGGGTTCTGAGTTCTGTGAAATCTGCATTTCCTGTTCGACTTTCATTTATTCTGATTCTTACTACCATTACCACTACAAATGTGTTGTAAAATAAATTTCCGAAATATTGAAGTTAACGTGAATTAAAGTTACTTGAATTTTAAACAATATTGAATTAAAAGGGAGGTAATTTAGAATTATCCATGTTTCATTTTATGAACATCTGCAATAAATGTGTCAAACCTTTATGTGTTTTTTATATTATTTCCTGCCAAATTTAAGAAGTATATATCTTTAAACGGACTTCGATTTATCACTACATTTCATGTTTTCAAATGAAGTGAGGTTAACTCTCACATGATGTAAAAATTGGAACAAAAAAAAATAGTTTACAAACTATTGGTCACAACAAAATACTTATCACACAACTATTCTAAAATATAAAATTAGTTCAGATGCAAAAGTGAGTAATTGGGAATTTTGTTCTGTAAATATACATTTAATCCTCAAAATAATTTAAGGACCACAAAAAAAAGAACACATATAAATAAATAAGCTTCATTATTCCGGATTTCATATTCATGAACAAAGTTGGTATATTTGTGTCACACAACAATTTTAAATAAATACAACTTAACTTAAATAAAATGGCACAAATCAAAATTGGTCCTTGAATTATTTTGAGGAGTATTTGTAAATTGAAACCGAATGAACGACAATATGCATCTATAAATAAAAAAAAGAAGAATGAAAAATAGAAAACAGGCGAACGATATGCCATATGAATCTGTCAATAGAAACCGAAGAAACAGTTATTGAAACTTTTCAACGCAGAATAAATTCTTAATTATTATTTAATATGATGATGCACTTTATTTCAAAAAAAATCCATAGGCCCATGTGATCATACAATATTATACATATATATTTTACAGACGTTTAATATTAGAAAATACTACTACTGGCTGTATACCAGATATCGTCATTTTTATGTTGGTTCTTTAATATATTTAAATCAAAACCGTTCATCTGATAAATATTTTTATCGGTAGAAAAGCTTACCATTTTGCCGTAAATATTCTGTGTTTACATTGTTCCTATTCTCAGTAGCAAGTGTCACGTGACCGTTACTAAATATAGACTCAATTGGGCCGGTCGTTTGAGCTGAATGTAGTAGTTATCGTCATGCTCAGTTTAATACCGAATAATCCATGTTTGTGATGATGAAAACATGTGTAGTTATTAATTGAAACATAAATATACCATTGCATATGAATACACATAAAAAATATCTAGAACATTTTTTATATCTATAATTAGTTTTTCAACTGTAGGTATCGGATGTAATTTACTTGACTTCGACGTTCATAATTTAAAGGGAAATAACTGTCCGCAAATTTAAATTGATTGACGTGAACTAGTTGTCTCCCTTGGCTGAAAATTGTTCAGCACATGCTTTTAGTTTTTTGGGCATGTCAAATTGATTCAATGGTTCGACGTAAAAGGTCAGCTATTTTAAAAGGAAATTTTCCTGCGCATGCGCATTAGCTTGTTTTGTTTATAACGGTATTTATATAGGTAAAAGTGTTGGTTTGAGAGTGTATGTTAACATTTCAAAACTATTTTTTCCTCTCCAATCGTCTGATGATAGTGTGTAGTGATTTGTAAAGTGGGGGTCGAAATATAATCACAACATCGAGCGTTTTATTGATAATGGCGAAATCTGGTAAATGACGATAACTGGTACACAACCAGTACATGTAAAAAAACAACAAGCAGACATCTTAAAACCGTGAATATATTTTTCCAGGAACCAGTTTTGCTATATTTATATTACAGCGATATAAGCGAACGGCAAAATGTATACACATTTAAATACGCACCTCCATTGGGAAATGTTCGCCATTGATGGCATGTTCGGAGCCTCTGGTATCCACGGCCCCCCAGTGTAAATGGAACTGCTCTGCGATAAATATCCCGGGTAATCCCGCCCCACTGATCACATTTGTCTTTCCACTCATAGATACTTGTACTGAAATATAAAAGGATTATTACTAGAGCAACATTGATCTGAAAGTTTTATCACCTCGAGTGGACATGCCATATTTGCAGGATCTCACGAGAACCTCGAAGGTGATCCTGGATGTATGGCATATCTACAAGAGGGGGTGCAACTTTCAGAACATTTAGTCTGCAAATGATTATTTTATTATAAACCTTCATGATAAAACTCGTAAAGCAGTATAGCACTCTATGGAAAACTGGGCCCTTATCCATAAAGCAATTTAAGTAGAAAATATTACTTAAGGATGTTGGCTGGGCAAGTTTTGACATCTTCAAGTCTAAACATTTTATTTTTTAAATCATAGTTTTATTTGACAACTGAATTGTTTCATTTTTTCCATTCTAGTAGATATGGATATAATGTAGGATTTAAGATGGTAACATACCAAATTTTAAGCAAATTGTTTTTTTTCATATTTTTTCCGTCATTTGTGATCATTTTTTGTTGTCAACAAAATAGGGGGTATGGGTAGCTCTGAGTAGAATTTATCCTTTTGCTATAGAATCAATCAGATTTTTGTTTTTCAGTAGTGGAATACATATATAGAAGTTGATACTGAGCTAATTTTATTTTCGATCTCCATGTCATTATTGTGTGTACAGTATTTTACATTGAAAATGTCAAAATAACTCCAAAATGGGTGTAATTTAAAGAATTTTTAATAAAAAATCATTAGAAGCCTGGAGACCTATATTTTTTTTTACTTGTTTTGAAAGAAATGTCATAGGACTTTGACATGTACAAGTTTTAAAAAATGTTGATCACTAGAACACAATTTTTTATCTTGAATTAATTTTTCGATAAAAACAAAAGTGGGTGGGGTACGGTCCATATATGTTTGCTTTTTAAAGTAAAAAGACGAATGAGGATTACAACTGTTTTTGTATGATTTGAAAGATATGTATTTATGCAATCGAAAATTAATTGTTGCTTTTCAATAAACGTAATTTTTTGAAAACAATTGTGAAAGTGTTCAATAACGATATTTTTCCTCTTTTTAGTGAAATTTTGAAGTTAGAAATATGTGTCTTCTTCAATGACGTCTAGTGAGGAAAAAAGTGTGGTGACCTAGCCTTTTTTTGATAATTTTGAATCTAAATTATACCAAAGATGCTTTAGATACGAATTTAAAAAAATCGCATCACTACGTCCTTTCCCAGCCAACCTCCTTAAGTCAAAATTTAAGATTTTTACACATTTTTAAATATCCTTATGAACTTTGCGACGCCAGGGAGCTTTTATTTAAAGATAAATCCTTAGCTGTGGAGTTTATTAATCCATAGCATTAGTACAAATATAAAGAAAATGTCTTAAAACGATAGAAATAGGTCTTTAAAACAGTGATAAATTTTGACTGAAGATATTGCTTAGAAGCTTGATGAATGCGGGCTGTTACACATTTAGGCTACGACGCCACACAACGTCTGTATGTACAGATATCTATGTTTAACAGTATCGTGATACGGCTTCGGAAAACCTCTATTAGAGGAGATACAGGACTTTGTATAAAAATGTATGAAAGGAGAAATTATTCCATTACCGGAAAATGAAGGTATTATGTATGTATTATTGACTGGTATATAATAAAGAGTGTTATTAAAAGGAGTCGCTTTAACATCGGTGACGTCATACAATGGTCAACGATAATATACGAAGCGCCCGATTGTATTTACAACTAGGGGTGAGGGTGGGTGGGTATGGCTCTTTATTCATTATGTTAATGAACAGTTGAAATAAATTGTCAGCAAAATAAAATCGTTAAATAATCTTAATATATTAATCGCTAAGGCTAGTAAAATATAGAAATATTCAACTCATTTATACGTTTCGATATCAAACGATCTTCCACTCATATTCGAGTATTAAAGAACTAAAATATGTTTGCATTCTGCGTAATGTTTTTACGTTTTTCCGTGCAGATGTGTTTAGTGTAGATGTTCTCGCATATTGATTAATACTTAAAAGTGATAAATACTTAAAAGTTATTCTAAAAGTTGAACAGAGTTGAACAGAAAATGTAGCAATCACAGAACACAGTCAAGATAAAACTGTATATCTGATTGTCATAACATTTCTGTGGAATGAAAAAGATAACAATGTTGATAGGACGTACTCATGTTATATATATTTAATGATAGACAATATAAACATATAAACTCTCCAAACAATAATTACGCAATCGTAAAGTTAGATATTATAATCAAACAGTAACACAATCAAGTATTTAGGTTACGTCAGTTGGCAGAATATGCAAGCTCAGACACCAATCCTTGACAATGGCCAATCCACTGTTATAGTAGCATTTCAGGAATTTCTACACAATATTAGGTGGGTTTGTTGTTGACCATATAACCTAGTTTAAACCATATTGGCATTGTGCCACTTTCCGTTCCAAGGTGGTAGCCCTGTGGTTTACCACCACCAATTACATGTTAACCTCCGATGTGTAGTCGAATGTAGTTCCTATAATAAAAAGTAATCCCTCCTTTTTCGATGGAAATGGGCATTATAAGTAGGGGAAAACTGCCCATTTCTATTCGATTTTGTGGTTATATGTATAAGAAGCGTATTAATAGGTTTTACTGGATCACTGATGAACATTTTCGAAATTTCGACTCTATGCTTACACTTTGTGAGCAATGAAAACAGTCGATCAATAAAAACAGCTGTACCCTGGACCTGTTTAGTAAACAAACAAGAACTTTCTTACATGTCTTGTGACCCCACGTTTTCTGGTGATTTTTCAAGTGGAAAAATAGTTTTCTATATGAACATTACACTGCTGCATTATCCATACTTGAGTTGAATTTGCAGCAAATCATTAATATGTGACACTTTAACATTGGTGTCTATGGGGAAAATAATTGGTGCTTTCATACCTTGTTAATAATGTTATGTTTGTTGTGTCTATACTTCGCCTCTATTGTTCCTTGTAACTGTTTGTTTTGAATGTGTGTTTTTGAGTGTCTACAGTCAACCTCCGCGCAGTGATATTGTAGCCAATAATCCCTGCCACCACACAAATCACGTGACGATAGTCGAGGTCATGTAATTACACAATAGCGATACAGTAGATAATGCTTGGTACAGCAAACACTTGCCGTAACCAACAGACAAATTGGCAATAACATCATCACCTTGGAGAAGATGTTGAAAACATTCAACCTGTTTTGGCTTGGTTGTAATCTCTTTATTAAATTTACGCACAGTTTCTGTAATGTTCATAACGGAATACATGTTTGTTTACAAGTAACCATAAAATATGTATTCGCTAAAAAAAAATAAAAAAGATATTAATTTTTTTTTTTTGTAACCAGATACCGTTTTTCACACTATTATCCTATATTATGAACAAAGCAAGTTGAAATATTGACCTAAAAATATTTAACCAAAAAATTAAACTTGGCTGCATGTGTGTAGTGGCAGTGGTTACTGTAACAGACATGGGAAGTAACCACTGCGGGGAGTTTGGACTACAGTATGTTCTGTTAATGCGACATTTCCTGTTCGACTTTTAGACCTACTTGTTCTATGATTCTTACCAGTGTGTCCGTTGTTCTCCAGGGTCAAGCTTACGTTAGCCACAGACCCGTAACCTTGAAAAACAAACGGCGTCAATCGTTGTGAGTCGACAATGACGTCATTTGTGACGACACTTATCGGCGATTGCTTAACGCCGCCACAGTGCGGAAAGTCCAAGTGCCAGTGATCCGGACCTGAAATTTAACACTTAATTGCATTGTTGAGAATATGAGAAAAAGATAATGAATATAGCAATTAAATGTATTAATCATATGAAAACGTAGACTCCAACTAGGGGAGATAAATCGGCAAGCATATAAATGTTTATGTAGCAAACAATAAAACCACTAAGAATCCGTTTGCACGATATGTGTTGTGATTAAATGTACGGCTACTTAATCTACCTTATCAGGTAATGAATGGCTTTTTTATGTACGGTTATTTATCTACTTAATCGGTTAATGTACGGCTACTTATCTACTTTTCAGTTATATGTTTATCTACTTTGTCAATTAATTAAGATGCTTACCTAATTTGTCAGTTGGCTACTAATCTACTTAATAAGTTAATGTACGGCTACTTATCTACTTTGTCAGTTGTCTATGTATCTATCAGTTACGATACGGCTACTTATCTACTTTGTCAGTTGTCTATGTATCTATCAGTTACGGTACGGCTACTTATCTACTTTGTCAGTTGGCTATGTATCTATCAGTTACGGTACGACTACGTATCGACTTTGTCAGTTGGCTATGTATCTATCAGTTACGGTACGACTACGTATCGACTGATGTCAGTTGGCTATGTATCTATCAGTTACGGTACGGCTACTTATCTACTTTGTCAGTTGGCTATGTATCTATCAGTTACGGTACGGCTACTTATCTACTTTGTCAGTTGGCTATATATCTATCAGTTACGGTACGACTACGTATCGACTTTGTCAGTTGGCTATGTATCTATCAGTTACGGTACGACTACGTATCGACTTTGTCAGTTGGCTATGTATCTATCAGTTACGGTACGGCTACTTATCTACTTTGTCAGTAACTGTACGGCTACTTATCTAAGATAAGTGTACAATACTTACCCCATGAGCCTCTGTACATCCATGTGTTACCTGTAATATAAAAAATACAGCTGTTTAATTCTAAAATACTTGCAGGGAAGTAGCTAGGAGAAAAAGAATAGTACGCAGAATATAATGGAGCACAGAAACAATATGTGGTCCTAGTATTAACTTTCATACCCAATCCAACCCCTTCTCCAAGAAGCGAAAACGGGGTTGACTGGGGTATGAAATAAAACCTTAAATTCGGCTTAAACAGTTTGCATATTGTAAAATTAAACCATTAATAGGTCATTTTAAACATGTTATCGCATTTTTTCAGTAAAAATGTTTTTAAAACGTGTTTTGTTGTCGAATTATGAGTTATTTAATCAGGTTAATTCGCTTTATGGAATTAAGGCGAGACCAAATAATGGTTCCACACAACTAGGGGAAGGGGCTGTCCAAAAGATTACTACCCCTAAAAAACGCCAAATGAATTTATTGGATACGTTCTCAGGCCTTGGGACATTTTAAAAGTTTAAAAATGCTGTTTTAGGTATATAACACGATGAATGGTTAATGTTTACACTTTTACGCCTTACATACTTTTATATGTTGTTCTTTTCTAGGTGTTTTAACATTTAGTGTTTTTTTTTTCTTCTTTTCAAATTTGCAGTTTGGAGTACATGTTGCTACGAGCCTGGCTTGTATAGAGGCGCTTATGTTTTAATAAAATTATTTGTTTACTTACTTAAGCTACTTATAGGACTGGATATAGATATAATACGCACTTACGTGCACATGTAATAATAGACACTATGAAAGTTCAGAAACTATGAAACTATTAACAGTATAATACATTCTACGACATATGATCATACATAACCTTTAGGATAACACAAAGTCATTATCATAAAAAGGGTAGGCAACATAGTTATTCTTCTCGATCATACGACGTTACTGTACGGGTGGTATACGGTTGTTGAACGATACTGACACTCATGATAAGTTCAAATGCTCAACTTCAACACATATTCAGTAGATATTAAAATTATATCTACAAAGATGTAGACCGTGACACTGCATGAAATAAGGGATTTAATTAAAACTTAAATATGCTTAAATATATTTAAATTTCATGTGCTGGATTTAAGAGCAATTTAATTACACTTAAATATCTAAATTAAGTTTTTCACTTTTATGTCGAATTTAATTGAGTTTAATTTTGATTAAATGTATATTTACACCATGTTGCACATTTAATGTGTGATTAAATGTATCAATATACCATGTAGCAAATTTAATTTGCGATTAAATGTAACTATATACCATGTTGCAAATTTAATGTGCGATTAAATGTAACTATATACCATGTTGCAAATTTAATGTGCGATTAAATGTATACATACATCATGTTGCAAATTTAAGATGTGATTAAATGTATATTTACACCATGTTGCTAATTTAAGGTGTGATTAAATGTATACATACACCAAGTTTTAAATTTAAGGTGTGATTAAATGTATACATACACCATGTTTTAAATTTAAGGTGTGATTAAATGTATACATACACCATGTTTTAAATTTAAGGTGTGATTAAATGTATATATACACCAAGTTGTAAATTTAAGGTGTGATTAAATGTATACATACACCATGTTGCAAATTTAAGGTGTGATTAAATGTATACATACACCATATAGCAAATTTAAGGTGTGATTAAATGTATACATACACCATGTTTTTAAATTTAAGGTGTGATTAAATGTATACATACACCATGTTTTAAATTTAAGGTGTGATTAAATGTATATATACACCAAGTTGTAAATTTAAGGTGTGATTAAATGTATACATACACCATGTTGCAAATTTAAGGTGTGATTAAATGTATACATACACCATATAGCAAATTTAAGGTGTGATTAAATGTATACATACACCAAGTTTTAAATTTAAGGTGTGATTAAATGTATACATACACCATGTTTTAAATTTAAGGTGTGATTAAATGTATACATACACCATGTTTTAAATTTAAGGTGTGATTAAATGTATATATACACCAAGTTGTAAATTTAAGGTGTGATTAAATGTATACATACACCATGTTGCAAATTTAAGGTGTGATTAAATGTATACATACACCATATAGCAAATTTAAGGTGTGATAACATGTATACATACACCATGTTTTTAAATTTAAGGTGTGATTAAATGTATACATACAACATGATGCAAATTTAAGGTGCGATTAAATGTGTACATACACCATGTAGCATATTTAGGGTGTGATTAAATGTATACATACACCATGTTTTAAATTTAAGGTGTGATTAAATGTATATATACACCATGTTGCAAATTTAAGGTGTGATTAAATGTGTACATACACCATGTTGCAAATTTAAGGTGTGATTAAATGTATACATACACCAGTTTGCAAATTTAAGGTGCGATTAAATGTATACGTACACCATGTTGCAAATTTAAGGTGCGATTAAATGTATACATACACCATAGTGTAATGCAATGTGTGATTAAATGTATACATACACCATGTTTTAAATTTAAGGTGTGATTAAATGTATACATACACCATGTTGCAAATTTAAGGTGCGATTAAATGTGTACATACACCATGTAGCATATTTAAGGTGTGATTAAATGTATACATACACCATGTTTTAAATTTAAGGTGTGATTAAATGTATATATACACCATGTTGCAAATTTAAGGTGGGATTAAATGTGTACATACACCATGTAGCATATTTAAGGTGTGATTAAATGTATATATACACCGTATAGCAAATTTAAGGTGCGATTAAATGTATACATACACCATATTGTAAATGCAATGTGTGATTAAATGTATATATACGCCATGTTGTAAATTTACGGTATGATTAAATGTATACATACACCATATTGTAAATGCAATGTGTGATTAAATGTATATATACACCATATTGTAAATGCAATGTGTGATTAAATGTATATATACACCATGGTGTAAATTTAAGGTGTGATTAAATATACATACACCATGTTACAAATTTAAGATGTGATTAAATGTATATATACACCATGTAGCAAATTTACGGTGTGATTAAATGTATACATACACCATGTTTTAAATATGTGTTTAAATGTTTAAATATACAAAGTTGTAAATTGTATGTGCAATTAAATGTATTTATCATATAACATGCGGTGTGGGAGTGTAATAACACCATTCAATTTTTTTGATATTCCACTAGTGGTATAACAAAGTTAATGACGTCATGTTAATGTATGTTTTCTGACGTAATTTGTGTCTATAAACTAAATGATGTCCTGCGTTAAATACCCAATGAGCTGTTGAACATGAAGTTACAAATAAAGACATGCCTACAAAGAGGAAATCAATTAATATAGACTTAAGCAGCTTTAAGTTAAGATGAAGAACTGTCTGAAGTTTTATGAACATATGTGAAATACTTTTGGCCAAGGTAAGGTTGCAGGTTACTTAAAGTTTGACGGATGACAGACGACAAAGTGAGCCCTAAGACGTAGGCGACATGTAAAGGGCATAACTCTGGTATCCACAGAACTGCAAGACAGAGTTACAGATCTTGTGTTATGCACATCATTACAAGATGGTTATTCATTGCGGTAAGTTTGACAGTAATAGAACAAACGTTATTGAAGTTTTAGCCAGGACATGAACATCGAGACCGAATGACTATCACTATGTCCAAACACTATACATTATATCTTCAAGACAGGGGGCATAATTTAGAACATACAATATTATAAGTTATGGCCTGGAACGGATGGACAGACGGTTTGAACACTATATGACCTCTGGCTCTTCGAGACCTGGGGCATAAAAACAGACAACATACAAATTGATGACAATACCTCACCATGAGCCAGTGGCTCGGATCTAAAATGAAGGGGAAAACAAAACAAAATTGTGGTTTTAATTTAATAACAACTTAATTCTTACAATCTAATAACGTCTTCAACTTAATAGATTTACACTATTTTAGGACTTTGAATTTTCTTTTTTTTCAATACAACTTTACAGCAGTTTATATTTATAGTTCAGATGTATCATCATATCATGCATTTACACTGATCTCAACAAAAAATCATCCAGAGCAACAGATAGGCATAGTATAGACGTATTTGCATAAACACCCAATTAAAAATGATTGAAAACGCAATTAAAATCAAATCAAAGCGAACCAAAAATAGTGAGTGGAATTTTATGGGACATTTTGTTACTCACCGATTCTAGAATGAATGCAACGGCTTACACCAGCAGTCGAATTTATTAGAAAAGAAAAAAGGTCACTGAATTGGAATTGAATTGAATTGAATTGAATTGGGGTTTTAAGGCGCACCAACACATGAAAAGGTTATATGGCGCCTAAAAGACATGAACATGCCAGGCTCATCTACCATGTACATCGAGATAAAATATGGAAAATGGGCCTAGAACCTTCTCACCCTGAACTGCAGAGTTGCTGCAAATTCTATCGTAGAAACTCCATTTACGCTGGAGCCACGTTATTGTTTTTCTGCCACTGCTCTTTTGATGCGAGCGAGATAGCACCTGAAACAATGAAGGGATCATGATGAAGACCTTTAATGAACATGAACAAAAAGTGATGAAATGAACATGAATTTGGGGGGATTCTACCCCTCTGCCTACCCCTCCAAAGGGATCTGCAGTGGCCGTATTCTTTGCCCCATGACCAAACGGGGCCCCCGGCAACCACACGGGCCACTGAATTGGAAACAAGAGTTCCATGGCTGATTTTTATCTGCTTAAAACTTTAGTAACACCACCAGGCATGTAATCAACTGAATAGTAATGCATACATGTACTTAAATTGCTTAAAATATGTAAATACCCAGTTAAAATGAAAATGAGGGGTATTACCTGTATGATTAAGACATTTTTCAACAATATCCAATTCAATTCAATTTTGCCAGTACACAATTAAAACCAAAACTATGGGGTAATACCCAATTAACTTCCAAAGCTTATCTGCTGCTCTGATCATTCATAAACGAACTAGATTAAATGTTTTTGTCTTGATTTACAACATACCAGCAATCTCATTAAAATCAGACCCTTTATCATGCTACGATACTATACACTACTAAGGCATAGACTGCTTCACTGCGCATGTCGCGTTTCAGTCTATGCTCGGTATTGAAAGAGACAATGTCTGTAACTTTTATCTTATAAAACACCAAAAAAAATCGTTGACAAACATAACACATCAACCATTATTGAATATTTGCCTAATAAAATCAAGATTGTCAATAGTGATACAAAAAAAAAACTTTGTAGGGTTGACTCATAACCCACACTAAAATTACACTCGCCGGTAATAACAGAACGTTGCTATCAACTGCGGTTAAAGCGGGCCAGATGTATTATTGCGTACTATATAGAAAACCTGATGTTGCAATATTCTCGGTATTGACCGCGCCCATGATTTTCTTCGTATTATTGCTGTAAAACATGCCATTTAGTGCATTTCTTTGAATTTATCATGCAAAAACACAGCATTAACACAGACTTTTTTTTTTCTTCCGGATATGTGTTTTGTGTGGATTTTCGTTTGTTCAGTTCACTCGAAAGTCGAACATCATCTGAAAGTTCATATGAAACGCGCGATTTCATTGGTTGAATTTAGTTGATCTTCTCATGAATATTGGTAAGATGAAAGGTCGATCTGACGTGACCTCCAAGGCAGTGTTGTCAGATCCTATAGCGGAGAGTATCAAAGCGTAATTAGAATGGTTTTAATGAGACTAAAGATACCAGTCGTAAAAGGAATATGGAATATCTAACTCCCATTGCAAGATACATTTTGTAACGTTTTATAAGATACTGGGCAAAATCCGATCCCATTGCAAGATAAATTTGTAATGTTTTACAAAGTACAGGACGAAACCCCCCCCCCCCCCCCGTCAACTGCAAGATAAATTGTGTTTACTACAGAGATCTCTAATACATGTAAACATTTCAATACTTTATCATACAAAAATCAGTTTGCTTTCTTGTTATGTAATGAAGCAAATATATAATCAATAGAACAGCAGGGTTTATTTACACATGTTATAACATGAGATTTAATCATTTGAACTGTAATATAAGTAACAAAACATGTCTGTCATGTTAGTGTTATAAATCATGGATTTTTCATAAATATAATGTGCACTTAACGGCTGTAAGAACTTGTTGAAGTTCTTGAATTGAATTGATAAACTGTTATTGTTGTTTATGCCTTATCTAATTACATGTTTACTATGTTTAATTGTGTTGTATAATCTGAATTAAGCTTTTGTTATTTTATAACCTCATGCATATATGTCAAAATTATTATGTGATTACTATGCCAGTGATGGCCCATAATTGAAAATAAAAGATATTCTATTCTATTCCTCCCCTGGATATCCGCTAGGAGGCCACTAACGGAAATGCTGACCCAGCCAATCAAATGCAAGGATATAAAATTTAACGCGGAAAACAGAGATTGTGTCTTGTTTACAAAGAAATGTGTGTATAAAATCGTTTTAGTACAGTTATTTCGATATTTTATAAGCGTCGGTGATCAAGTTCGAAATGGTAAGTCAGTGTTACTTTGTTTGATGGGAAAAGTATGTGTAAAATATTTGTGAACAATAACGAATCCCGATCGATTTCGTACTCGTTGGAAATTATAGGCCCATCTTTTTTGAATTTTTCTATCCTTTTTTCAAAAGATATTCTCCAACGACCAGTCTCTTGACGATAATGTTCTTTTTAGATACTGCACCCCCCCCCCCCCCCCCCCCACCCCACCAGCCACACCACCACACCATAATCCGAGCATTCTCTGACCCCCCCCCCCCCCCCCCCCCCCCCCCCCCCCCCCACCACCACCACCAGCCACACCACCACACCACACACCATAATCCGAGCATTCTCTGACCTTGCATTCCCATTTTACGATTTTGATATTTCATCTGCTTAAAAAGCCACACACAAAAAGATAAAAAAAAAAGAAGGCTTTTAGGGTCAAAGAATGTTTGAATTAAGAATTACGGTGAGATCTTGCATGCAATGTGTGTGGCTCTCCCTGCACACAGTGCCGAAGGCTTTACATCCACTCCAAAAGATAGCATACTTTCGCTGATGGCGTCATTGTCGTACTGGGTACTACAGAAAGGCAACCGGTTTACATTTATGTTTACAGAAATGTACCTGAAAATTATCGAAATCCAGAAAGGCCCCCAAATATACATAAATGTACCCGAGACAAAATAACGCAAGAGTACAATGCGAAACTTTCATTAACGATTCACTTTTTTAAAAGTTTAGCTTACATATTTAATGTATTTACGTTTTTAATGGTGCCAATTTATATTTTGAAAAACAATATTTTTGATATCCCTTTTTGATGATTCGATTATCAGAATTCCCAATGCAAATTTGCGTGTGTGTGTGTGTTTTTCCAGTGGGGGCTTCGGAAATAAAAGTACAGGGATTCCTTCATTAACTATTCTTGAATGACAAGCTGTGTATTTGTTTACATTTTGCGCGGGGTTTGATGATTTACAACTTCCGGTTTTATGACAATACGTTCTAGATTTTAATACTAACTATGGCAGCCTAAATATGTTTTTAAGAACAATAGTGCAATAGTTAATGATAAACAATATTGTTTAAGTAGTTGTTTATCAAGTTCTAAATTGTTTCAATTCCGCCAATGAGATCTTGTTTGTCTGGCTATGTTTCTGTATATTTGGGGATAGTTCTGGATTCAAAGATTTTAGGGTACGTTTCTGTATACATAGATGTACCCCGGGTACCTTTCTGTAGTACACAATACGACAATGACCCCATCAGCCATACTTTCGCAGTACCTAAAGTCCTGAGTCAGTTGACGGCAAACAAACAATCGTTAATTCTGGCCCCAGCTATTTTTATATCCATCTTGATTTGAGCTTGAACTAGCGCTTCTAGTAGCTATAGCGCTTAAATTGTATAACTTCCATTTAAACATTTGTGTACATAACGCGCAAGATTGAAAGAGTGGGTTATCAATCTGTTTTGCAGCAACATTGTTTAAGCAGCCATTACCCAACTGGAAGCTGAAGTATGAAAACATGTGAAAAGAGTAAAATACTAAGAATCAAATGATTGTTCTCTTAAAGGTCCTTATTCTCTTTCAGGACGATGTCAAATGGATTGATGGCGAAAATCAATATGAATGGAAATTTCCCTTCAAGAACACATGTCTCTGCAAAATTATAATTGGTAATGTATTAATTAAAGGTATTAAATCTAGCTCTGTAGAGGGCAACATGTACAGTACGGCTCACGCGAAGCACACACTTTACTCGATTCGCTGAGTTTTTGCCCTATCGAGTGCCAAGCGAATCTATGCCAAGTCAATGTTTTGATTTGGCGAATCTATGTCGCGAAAGGACTCGGAAGTCACTCTGTGTAGAATCCAATTCACCATAAGTTCACACCTTTGGCGATTTATTTTTTGGGAACAAATCTAAATTTTCCGACAACTTCAACTTGTCCGACATCGTGCTTGAAAAAAGCAATCAATTGGCAGAAAAATACAAACGCCGAGTGCATCTTTCCCGTGCAAATGTGACATGACTGATAAATATAATGAATACATTCAGTAATTCATTTTGAAGTCTACTTTAATGAGTCGCTGGGACTCACATATGTTGAAAGTCGGTAGCGCGGCAGATTTGTAACTGCCACGGGTTCAATCCTCCGTGGTGCCACTGAGTTCCGTCGGAGTGTTCTTGGGCAAGACCCTTTCCCTTAGCCTCACCCGTCGGATGGGGACGTAAACCGGGCGGTCCCGTGTATCAGGTCTATCCTCCGAGCATGTTAAAAAAACATAGGAATCTATTCGATAATAAGAGTAGATTCCTATGTATCCTTCCCCTCTCTCTGGGGCGGCTCTAAATAACCTATACTGTGTTGATGAGCCGTTAAACAACATTCAGTTCAGTAAAACATCAGCAAAATATGTGCATACAGTTTCAATACTGTATTATTTGAAACTGTATTATTTTCGTGTTATTCCTTATTATATATTGCTACCATTCTTTGTTTTTCAAAGTATTTCTTTTAGAATATGTGCTTATATGGCGCAGTTGTCTCGGTTCTGTAACGGGTAATCACCATCATAAAAATCTCTATTTTTTCTTTATTTTATGGTTGCAAACAGTCTACACAAATTTTAAACAGTTCAATTAGTCCTGAGTAGTGTGACATGCCAATCAAGTGTCAATTTAACTTTAAACATTTTAATTGTGGGTAATTTTTTATAACTTTCTTCGGTGGCATTTTGTGTTCATCATCCGGGATTTCCTAGTCTATTCTATTCTGTTATCTCAACAGAGAAGCGCAAAGGACCATGACACAGTCTAGGGATTTCCATACTAGCGTCGTAGCGAACACCAACAGTTAGTAGAACATTGTTACTGATTGGATGACAAATAGCTTTTACTCAATCAGAATACGCGTACTACATTGTGATTGCGTTCTACTTTAACCGGTGTCGTGTTATATTTGTTCTCTTGTTATCACATCGAAAACGGTTATTTACCACTTGTACAATTTTCGAGCAATGCGTCCATCGGACGCACATGTTTAAGAATGATGCGTCCTCAGAAAAAATGTGCGTCTAGGACGCGGGACGCAGAGCAAAATGAATCACTGACATTTCGGAAAAAAATATGGATTTCAAACTTTTAATGCATTTAATCAAACGTTTTTCCGTTTCTGTTGTCAAAAAATCAGTTCTCCTGAGACCGACAAAAATAATTTGGATACCCATAATCCCCAGCACTAACAACAGGTTTATGACCCGGAATTCTTTACAATTTGTTTGCTTATTTTTACTAAAAAACTCATCGATATAATAATAATCAACAGCAGAATCGTAAATCGTTTTACAAACACCGATTAAATAATAATTGTAATTTCCAGTATAGTAATTACTAATTGTATTTTATGTTGTCGCCGCGAAGCCGGTAATAGGAACCGCCATATAATTATCGTGACATCCGGGCATTCGAATTTTCAAAAAACAAAAATAAAAAATTGTTTTCTGCTTTTTTTTAAGTTATTGAATAATTATGCATTAAATTAACTGCAGTAATAAAATGTTGCACCTTTCACCTGTGCAGTTTCGACTCGGCGAACTCAGAGTTTGTATACACAAAGTATCGTGGCGTAACCGTTATACGCGAAGTATCGTGGCGTAAGTTCGCCGAGAGCCGATTCCCAAGCCGAGTAGTTTTATCACCCAAACTCCGCGTAATTACGCGATTTGTAAATTCCTCACTCAGCATGAAATGGTTGTACGCCGTGGCCTTTTGATATATTAAATGTGTAAATAAACAGATTCGTATATCTTACTTTCCTTTTCGGTAAATTTGTTCATATATATATCTTTCTTTCCTTTTCAGACAAGTGGTGGAGACCTTTGTGGAGGATGAAATTAAAAGGTTTTTTAAAATATGCCCAGGAAAGGACTGGAGGTTGAGGGAGGAAGAAATAAACGAGACAATTTTTTTTAACTCAATGGCCTGGTGACTATCACGAGAAAAATTCAAGGACCAAGCAACCAGTCAACAGCAAACTCTAACACAGACCAGTGCTCAACAGTGGATTGCTCTTGCGCTTCCCAAATTGCAATCATGGAACAAAAAAAATTAGAGGAGAAGATTGACTTTCTTATGCATAACACATCATCAATGCCACCTGCAAACATACTGCAATCCATTCCACTGAACACCCAGCATAATATGCGCACCTCACAAATACAGCCAATCACACAGAAAGCAATGCCACTTAACAGGCTGCAGATAACTACACCGACAATATCAAACACACATATTTCACCAACAAGCTCACCAAACACACAGCATATTTCACCAACAAACTCACTAATGACACAAAACACACAGAAGAATATTCCGTCAGTGAGCCAGCAAGTGGAAAGTATCGATTCCATGGATGACGACATTTATACTGCATATCAAGCTGTAAGTATCGGTCTATAAATACGTCTTGCTTGACATTTTCAAAGTAAGGAGTATCTTCCATAAATATTTATAATTAAAATTATTCACTGATGATACTGCGCAGATTATTTAACTGCTGGGATCGATTATAGGGAAATCCTTCATGAGATGGGAGACGTGTGATTCTTTTCACGAAAGAGCGTATGAGTGAGTGAAAAAACAACATGTTACCATCGATTGAAGGATTTCTCTATAATCGAACACAGCAGTTAAATAATCTGTTTATTACATTTTAAATCAGTTTGTGCATGATTTTAACCGAAATTATTCGCTTTGTTGAACGGTATCAGCGGATAACGTTGACGTCATTACCACGTTATTGACGTCAACTCGGCGTCACAGTTAGTTATTTTTGTGTTCGGAGTTAGATATAATTAGTAATAGTAATAATTTTTAGCTGAGAAATTCCAATCTTTTGCTGATGAAAATGTAATAAAAACGTGTTAATCTATTATACTTTAAAAAAAAATGTAGGTAAAGTGCAGACATATATTCTTTTGTAGAGTTCTAATTTTTGTTGAGCCCGTTTACGGATCTTGATTTAGCGATTACAATGTTGTCCGGGTATATATTTGTCCATTAGTCTGTTCGTTCATCCGACCTTTCGAAATATAGGTCACATTTGGTCGGATCAGCATGACATGATGTTGATCCTTGTTGAAAACTATTTTGATTTGACATTATACATGGCCGCCAGCGGCCATCTTTTTTACATAGCGTTACATAGCAGAAACTTGTAGCGACTACTCCTCTGAAACTACTTGACAGATTTCCATGAAACTTGACAGGAATGTTGCTCTTGATGTCTATTTGATCCCAGCAAAATTTTGGATAGGCCTGAAATTCAAGATGGCCACCACGGCTAAAAATATATTTTTTAAAAACAAGTTTGTAGCAACTACTTCTTGACAACTGTAAGTGATATTGATATCATACTTTTTCTAAAATGATCACCATGACATGATGTTGATCCTTGTCGAAAATTATTTTGATTCAACATTAAACATGACCGCCAGTGGCCATCTTTGTTTACATAGAGTTATATAGTAAAAACTTGTAACGACTACTCCTGAAACTATGTTACATATTTTTATGAAACTTCACAGGAATGCTGATCTAGCTATCAAAACCTATCAGTAGAGCTTCAAGGTCGTTGACCTCTTTTTTGTTTCATTTAGAGTTCCAGCACACATGAAGTCGAGTTGGTTCCTGGCTATGGTGTGAGACTATCGGTAGCACAGCTTGATGCCTGCCTTAGAAGGCAAAAAAACAGTGGAACTGCCATGGCAAGGCTTTTGATAATTGTGTTTTTTGACGACGAGACACTGAGAAACAGTTGTGTGAAGGGTTCTAAATCAAGGGCACCACTAGACGGCACGATTGTGAATGCCATTATTAGTAAGTAGTTTTGAGCTAGTTTTATTATTACTGTAACTTGACACTGTCCATAATTAAAGCAGATATTGAGCACAAGCAAATAAACTTTTTTTCACTCATGAAATGTATGTGTAGAAACATGATCTCATAGACCCACATAAGTGTGCTGTAATAAATGTGTTGATTAAAAGCTAAAAGGTTTTATTTATTGTTTGTAATCGCTGGCACTGCAATATTTATATCTGTTGCTCATGTGACATCCATTAAAGAGACAATGTCTGTAACTTTTAGCTCTTAAAATACACAATATTACCGTCAATGTGTTAAATAAGAATAAAACATACAATTTGATTAGTTCAGATTTTGGCTAGCATTATTTTTTATTTACCGATATGTTATTTTGATATCAGATACAGGGTTTATAGAACAGACATGATAAACAATACAAATTTAATGTCCGAATCACTTTTTCAGAATATGTAACATCAAAACGACCAGGCTGTCTGGAGAGGGACATCACCCAGGCCGTAAATCAGAAGTGTGCCGATGCACGAAATCTGATGAAAATGAAACCTGCAAGTAACAAATTCTAAAGGTATGTTGGCTGCTGCTAAAATTATATGTAGACTGAAATTAAAGACAACAGTTCGGTATTTTTTTTTAATTAAATGCGAGCAGGTTTAAATTAAAAATGATACTGTATAAATAAATCAAGACGCCAATTGTAATGTTTGATAAAAACTTCAAGATTGCCACAACTCCCTTTAAATACATTTGGCATTTCATTCACAAAGTCAATATCATATGGTGAAAAAGTTGTTTGTTACATTAAAGGTCAAGGTCGGGTGAAGTGGGGATTAGCTGGTTATGTCTCACCACAGTAAATGAACATTCCAAGTTTCATAGCAAATATTTTGATGGTGTTGAAGATGTATGTCTTAAAAAAAAAGAGAAAGAAACCCTATGAAATTTCCTAAGTTTGTCTTTAGAGTTAAGGTCAGTGTCACTAGTGGCGTCAGACTTAGTTTCAGAGAGTATTATGCCTTACCCCAATCAAGGTACATACCATGTTTCAGAGCAATGTCTTTGATGATAATGTAGGCACTTTGTCTTAAGATCAGTGTAACTAGGTGCCGCTTTTTATATTCCTAGGACTGAAACATTACTGATTGTACTATTAAAATCAAATTGAGTATGAGTACGATAGTTACAGTGTCACTATCAATTTGCCTACGAAATTGGTAACGAGTTCTCGTTCGTGAATTAATTTGTGGGAATTATTTTTTTCCCAGCATTATTAAAATTTCACTGGATTTTTACCGTCAACAGCATGCTTTTCGAAATTGAATGCATGCATTTTAAGATTATTTTAATTGGGTTAGAGTTTGCATGAAAAATACATCCAGAAGCATTTTTCCACCCAATAGACAACCCCATATTATAGAAATGTTTTTTGTTTTGTTTTTGTATTTAGCCCCTACAGAAGGAATTAAAGGAACTATCCCTACATATGTTTTTATAAGTGCTGTCTTTGGGGCGTGCTTGTTTTCAGGAACAGCTGGAGTAAAGCTGATACATATATATATTTACATCTCATTAACTCAATTCCTTTTTCCTCTTCATATGCATTTTAATAAGTGCCTCCATGAAAAGACGATACGACTCAAGGCTTTCTCGCCTCTCACCGTTGTGGGTTCAAATCCCTCTGGGAGCTAGACTTGTCCAAGGAGGAAGTGTCGATTCTTACGAATGGCGAGAGGTTTATAGTACTGGTTCTACCGAGGAACAATGGGATGGTATGTCTACCACAAAAAAATCGACTGTCATATATGGCCATACATAGGTTTAAAATGACCTAAAACACCATTCTGTTCATTTCAAACAAACCATAATGATAAATATGCTAGATATATAGCTGATTTTTGAAAAGTATATTATATTTTATATATTTCAAAACCATTAATGTAATTCAATCTGTTCATTATAATATTTTCTTTGATTACAGGTGGTTGCTGGATCAAAGCCCTGCGCAGGAAACATCTGCTGAAGTTCTCAGTTGTAAAAAGAAGATACCAATTAAACCTCAATATTATGTTCAAAGTTTAAACGCTTTCTGTCTTCTTTCTTCACATATTTTACGCCCTTAGGGACTTATAATAGCTCTTGCGAGTGTCCGTCCATCTGTCTGTCCGTCCGTTAACTTTTTGCCTGACAACTGATTGCCTAATAACTTGAAAGTATAAGGTCTACAACAATTAAACTTTGTAAACATCTTTAGCATGATCCAATGTATGCATCTATGTTGCGACGTCATATATGTTTTGGCGCTAAAGTGTGTCTGACGTCGTGGCGGTTCTATGTCCATCTGAATTATTTTTTACTAATTTATTGCAATGTTATGTGATAAAAATGATCTTAAACTCATTCCCATTCCATATAAGATTTATGAAACTCGTTATGAATTATTTTTAATATTTACTCGCCAAAAGGCTCATTAAAATTAAAATAATTCATAACTCGTTCCATAAATCTTATATGAAATGGGAACTCGTTTAAGATCCTCTATGTATTTTCCATGTTGAATTTAAAAATGAAATACATTGTATGATCGTTGATTATTAAATGTTATTTTTATAAAAAAAAAAGTGTTTGTATAATTTCTGTCATATTTAATTTAAGCAGACCTTGAAAAATAGTAAACAACATATGATCATCTGCTTACATTTAAACAGGTCTCGGGAAAATGTAAGCCGGCCCTGTGATTTAGTACACCATATTTAAAAGGAGTTGAATTGAAATTTAAACAGACCTGTAATGATTTAGGAATTCCAAATCTAAAGGTGTTTTGTTGGAATTTAAGCAGGCCTTGATATTTAGTTTGTCGAATTTAAAATGCATTTAAGTAGGCCTTAGATTTAAGTAAACATCATTTTAAGGTGTTTAATTGAAATTTAAGTAGGCTTAAAGATATAGTATACCACATTTAAAAGGTGTTTACTTGGAATTTAAGCAGGCCTTGGGATTTAGTGTCGAATTTAAAGGCATTCAATTAAAATTAAAGTAGCTCCAACAGTTTATTATACCAAATTTAAAAGGTGTTTTATTGAAATGTAAGCAGACATACAGATTTGGTATACCAAATTTAAAAGGTGTTTAATTGGAATTTAAGCAGGCTTAAATATTTAGTATACCAAATTTAAAAGGTATTTAATTGGAATTTAAACAGGCTTAAATATTTAGTACACCAAATTTAAAAGGTGTTTTATTGAAATTTAAGTAGGCCTAAGGATTTGGTATACCAAATATAAAAGGCATTTTATTGAAATTTAAGTAGGCCTTAAATTTAAGTAAACCACATTTAAAGGTGTTTAATTGAAATTTAAGCAGGCTTAACGATTTAGTATACCAAATTTAAAAGGTGTTTTATTGGAATTTAAGCAGGCTTAGATATTGAGTATACCAAATGTAAAAGGTATTTAATTGGAATTTAAGCAGACTTGAAGATTTAGTATACCAAATTTAAAAGGTGTTTAATTGGTATTTAAGCAGGCTCAAAGATCTACTATACGAAATTTAATTGGAATTTAAGCAGGCTTAGATATTGAGTATACCAAATTTAAATGGAATTTAAGCAGGCTTAACGATTTAGTATACCAAAATTAAATGGAATTTAATGGAAATTTAAGCAGGCTGAAAAATTTAATATACCAAATTTAAAAGGTATTTAACTGGAATTTAAGCAGACTAAAATATTAAGTATATCAAATTTAAAAGGTGTTTAATTGGAATTTAAGCAGGCTTAACGTTTTAGTATACCGAATTTAAAAGGTGTTTAGCTGGAATTTAAGTAGGCCTTAGATTTGGTATACCAAATATAAAAGGCATTTTATTGAAATTTAAGTAGGCCTTAAATTTAAGTAAACCACATTTAAAGGTGTTTAATTGAAATTTAAGCAGGCTTAACGATTTAGTATACAAATTTAAAAGGTGTTTTATTGGAATTTAAGCAGGCTTAGATATTGAGTATACCAAATGTAAAAGGTATTTAATTGGAATTTAAGCAGACTTGAAGATTTAGTATACCAAATTTAAAAGGTGTTTAATTGGTATTTAAGCAGGCTCAAAGATCTACTATACGAAATTTAATTGGAATTTAAGCAGGCTTAGATATTGAGTATACCAAATTTAAATGGAATTTAAGCAGGCTTAACGATTTAGTATACCAAAATTAAAATGGAATTTAATGGAAATTTAAGCAGGCTGAAAAATTTAATATACCAATTTAAAAGGTATTTAACTGGAATTTAAGCCGACTAAAATATTAAGTATACCAAATTTAAAAGGTGTTTAATTGGAATTTAAGCAGGCTTAAAGTTTTAGTATACCGAATTTAAAAGGTGTTTAGCTGGAATTTAAGTAGGCCTTAGATTTAGGTAAACCACATTTAAAGGTGTTAATTGAAATTTAAGCAGGTATAAAGATTTAGTATAGCAAATTTAAAAGATGTTTAATTGGAATTTAAGCAGACCTGAGAATTCAAGATTCTATATTTAATTTCCACAAAATGCATGTATATGCCATATATAATAACATTTAAGTCCAACTTAAATCATCATAAAAACGCGGAATTTTGTGGAAAATTAAATGTTGATTAGATGTAAATTAAACTTCACATTTAATCATAATTTAAATTCACTGTCATTCCATTATATTACAAGTAAAAGTGTAGTTTAATTCTAATTTAATTGATGATTAAATGCCTATTTTCATGCAGTGTGAGCCATACAATTTTTTGTTACCATCTCAAGGGACAAATTCTTACTTGTACCATGTTATTGAGTACCTTGTAGAGAAACAAAAAAAACATGATAGCAGTGTGAACAGGGTAGCTGATTCCTGTTATTAGAGTTATCTCCCCCTTTTAAGCAAAACTCTTGTTTCTTTAAAAAATCGTTTTCGCTGAAACTAGAAGAGCTACATGTCTAATATTTTGCATGTATTATACATTTAGGGTCCTCTACCAAGTATTTATAAAATGGTGACCCCAGGGTCAAATATGGCCCAGCCCCGTGGGTAACATCTTTTCATACAGTTATATAGGAAATATTTAAAAATAAATATTTTTATCTAAAACGGTAAGAGCTAGAGGTCCCATATTATGCATGAAGCATAAGGTTAAGGTCCACTAGCAAGTTTGTTAAAATGTTGACCCTGGGGTCATATCTGGCTCCACCCCAGAGGTCATATATTTACATAGAGTCATATAGAAACATCTTTAAAATCTCTTCTTTAAAAAAAAACAAGAGCCAGAGGTCTACTATTTTAACTGTTGATTTTTAGGTGTTTGTTATACAAATTTTAAAATAACCCGCCAAATTACGACAAAATTACACTATAAAAACTCTATCCAGGTGTTTATCTCATATAATAATGCATATGTGTCGCTTAAAAGTATATGTTTATTGATGGGTTTTTGTAATATCCGTAATTGAATAAGTGTAAAATGAATTATCCATTTTTGTTTTTTTTGTCTGGCTGGTTAAAGCTTTTTATATTGTATCTATAGAGTTTTGATTCTCAAACGATGTAAGCTATGTACATTAGGTTTAGAAACGATGTACATATGTTGTAAAATGTGGCTGTTGTTGGCGGGATAGCTACTTTAACTACAGTAGCACCTGTATGCCGGATATAGCTTTTAGAGTAAACATCGGTAAACTAACCGTGATCACTAAATGTAATCTATCTCGATGCACTGGAACCGATTCTTATCTGGAAGTGTTTAAAAAAAATAATCTTATATGTATGTTATATTGTCACATTAAGTTGTATTATTTAAATCAGATGATATGTACTGAGTATTCTTAATTATCCTGTTTTATCCCAAGCATTAATTGCCAAGTTTCTCAAAACAGCAATGAGCTGGGCATATATAAAGCGTGC
>JAWPHD010016442.1:0-49771 GCA_037043455.1 Cyrtodaria siliqua
TCATATCTTCCTTTTTTATCATCAGAATCTGGTTGTGTTGCTACATTACCATTAACCAAAAACTCGCATAGAAACAAACAACAATACAATGGTGAATCAAATACAAGGTATAGGGCATCACGATAGGGCTACCTCCTTGGAACGGGTAGTGGAAAAAAGGTCACTGGGTGTCAAAACCATGTTTGAGGGTGCACAGAATCTAACTCTTACCCACTTGTTATCCCAATAAAAGGATACCGTGTAAAAAAGACATTCCCGCGCTGCTATATCCTCTAACAAACTAGGCAGTATTAAATAACACAGATATTGAACCATGGACAGTTCGCCGCTATGCTTTCCTCTTTGACTGTGCGATGAACCGACATATTGTGGACCTTATGATGTCAAATACCTGCGTTTTGAAAGAGGTACTGGCTTCAGGAGTCTTTGTGCTGGTAGATATGTAGAAACATAATAACACAGACATTATTCTAAAGCGATATTTCTTTTCCGCAGGTACTTTCTCCACTTTAGTAGATCTTCAGGATGTAGCTATTTTCATAACGTCATACATTTCGCATTCTCAGCTTCTGTTTATTGTTGTCATTGTTATTTGTTCTGAATGCGTGTTTTGTATTGACTGTTCTGTGAAATGCTACCACTCCGGTTCGATTTTTATACCTTTTGACATGTTTTGTCAATACTTTTTTTTTGTTAAGCTTTTTTGACATTGTTGAAAATTATAACAATGTTCGTTTATATGTTCGTTTATCTTTAAATATGATATGCCGTATGTAAGCAAACACGTTAATAGCAAGTTAACATTGAATGATTGATTACTGCTCCGTATTTTTTCCGGCGCCAAACTTATATTGAAACTAAACTTATTTCAGTCAACGATATATATTAAAGTTAACATCGTTTTAATGTTTCTCACGGTCTATTAAAAAGTCCTGACAATTCAATACAAAGCTATTCCACGACACATGACATTCTTATTAGAATTGGCTAGCGTTTAGAAACTAGTAAAGGAAGGAAACAAAAATAGATGTGTAACGTAACTTCCACACTAAACCATATCTACAGTCACACGTTTTCTGCAAACTGTTGCGGGCTTTTGTTCGACATCGTTTAGCTGGCAAAGTTTAAAAATATTGACGCACTATAAATTTGATCATTAGTAATACTCGTTTAACTTTTGGCATTTATTTTCTCTACCTATAGAATGACAAAATAAGAATTCTGGATTGAAATAGTGAGGACAGTAGCTTTTGGATTTAAACAGAAAAATAATCGAATATCTACGCAAAAACAGACTGTACTCGTGCAACCATGACAACAAATCTTAATAAATGATTAGAACGATACAAATCAGGTTGTAATTGTCTAAAATTTGACGCAAAATACGTTTTTACATCCAAAAAGATCAACACGAAATGTTAAATGTTTTATATCCAACAGTTTATAAGACATGACGTGTCGTCACACGACATTTTGGGGCTAAAGATCGTCACATGACCTTTTGACGCTAACTTATGTCTGACCCCGTGACGGTTGTATGCACATCTAATTATGTCTGAACACATTTATGTTTGACTTTAATGTCATATGAAAAAAAAGGATCCTAAAACTCGTGCACATTTCGTATAAGATTTACTGAAACTCGTTTAACAAATCTTATATGGAATGGGAACTTAAGATCCTATATATCAAAAATAAGGTACATGTAGCTCTTGAAGAACAAATGTGCTTGCATGTTATCCTATTTCATTGTGTTATAGCTTTTAACCACTGTCAGGAGTTCTCAGCTATTACCAACCTTGCAATGCTAACCAGTTCATCCAATGTAAATGCCTCTGTGTGTCCTACACAAGACCCCGGATGCATTTGTGCTAAATTGTTGTAACGTGACTATGACGGCCACCTGGAAACCAGCGTAAACGTTAGTTATATATTATACGAAGACATGTATTGAAATATAAAAATAACTATTTGATTAGAAAATAGTAAAGTGTATAAATTATAATGTAAAATATGTTAGCTAGTTACGTGCGAGTGATGCATGAACAATTATGATTCGATAGCGTAATATATGCTGTCGGAAAACATATCATAAAATAATAAAGTGTATACATTACAATGTAAATTATTGTAATTAGTTATGCACGTGTGATGCATGAACGATGGTGATTTGATATCGTTATGCTGTCTGAAAAAATATCAGACAATAATAAAAATGTATAAATTATAATGTAAAATATGCTAATAAGTTATGTGCGTGTTATGCATGATCGCTGGTGATTCGGTATCGTTATGCTGTCTGATCTGTCACTGATCGTTTACTCTCTGCTGTCTGCGCCATGATCTGACAGGACATTGCATCGTATTTCTATTTTTTTTACTTTCACCATCAATTAAAATCTCTGACGGTCATATATCTTAAACTAAATTGCATATATTTCAATGTCTAAACGATTAAACGAATTGCAAAAGTAATATTGTAGATAAAATACAATAACTACATATTCATAATAATGTCTCCTATGTAATGAGCTCATGTTTCAGTATACCAGCGTACACATCAGTTGCGGTGTTTTCACACCAAATGGTACCTCGAATGGTGTATTTCTGTGTTGTATTTCAAATGGATTCAAGGTATGTGCAATGTTATGATATAACAAATAACACCGTAATGATTATGCCCATTATTTACAAAATGATCGATAGAGTGATATTTTATTCCAAATTAAAAGATAATATACATATATATATATGCGTTATAGAGAAAAATGGTCCTATAGAAGAAAAGCTTATATATGTATGGGATAATGAGTTAAAGGCACACTTTGTAACATCATTAAACTTTGAAGATATACAAATGCAAGTAATTGTTTTAAAACATGGCATTGAGGATGTAGAATGCAATACAGATGTAAATAATAAGGTCGAGCATTTTTGCCAAATTCTTGGTTGCAGATTCTCTGTTTAGAAAGAATATATCGCATAACCAAATTGAATACGAATACGCGAATAATAAAGATAAAGCATTGTTTAATGATGACTGTGCAGAAAAGAGAAGATGACGGTTTCGAATTTAATCTGAATAAATATAGAGAATGAAAAACTGAAGTAAATAGGGTTGCATTTAATTTAGTGGATTTTAGATCAAGCTATAAAAGTACAATAAGAAAACTAAAATATCAGTTCGACAGTGTTCAAACACGCAAATTAGAACAAAATCGGTATAACAACGCTAACGTTTACTGCAATATGCTTAAGGGCCTTGCAGGTATAAAAACATCTAATGTAAATGTATCAATGTTTGAAACATATTTTAAAAGTGTACACAACCCAGATGATCCTTATTTTACGCTTGATGAAGATGTGATTTATTTCAAAGAAAAATATATGAGAAATGAATTTCAAATAATGTTTGAAGAACTGAATATTGAGATGTGAAATAAATATTTTATGTGCAATTGGTCAATTAAAAAATGGACGAAGTGGTGGACCTGATAAAGTATTAAAAGAATTTTTCATACATGGGAAGGGTACTATTTAATAAAATATTTAATTCGGGATATTTCCCGGACTTGTGGTCCGATGGTTATATCATTCCTTTCCATAAAAGGGACAGTCTTATTAACCCTGAAAATTACCGTGGTATTACGTTACATAGTTCCCTGGGTAAACTCTTCACTCGTGTTCTCAAAAATAGGTTAAATCATTCGGCTGAAAATTACAATGTATATATTGGGGCGCAGGCAGGTTTCCGTAAGCACATGAGTACGGTTGATAATATTTTTTTACAACATGGAGTTATAACTCAAATGATGAACAATGGAAAACAACTTTATTGTGGGTTTATTGATTTCACGAAAGCTTTTGACTACATTGTGAGAGAAAATCTATGTTTCAAATTAATAAAACTAGGAATAAGATGTAAAATATTTGATATTTTAAAATAAATGTACAACTCAATCAAATCAAGGGTAAAACATAATAATTGTGTAAGTGAACTTAATAAGTTTACATTTAACTTTTGCGTTTAGGTCACTTTCTCATGGACTGTATAAGATATATCTCTCATGGACTGTATAAGATATATCTTTCAAACTTTGGTTACAGTTGCATCTTGGGTAGTACATCGCTACGTGACATAGTAGATGCGGATGTGACCTTCACCCTCCAAATAAAGGGCAAATAACTTCTTGGAAGTGCATCCTTTTGGACACATGGGTTCCATCTATGTACTTGACCTACTTTTCGAGGCTGAATATATCTGTATTAAAGTAAAATATTAAAATACGTTTTTTTCTTAACAAAAGCAGTTAAATGTCATACCATATACAACCATACAAACACTCCCCCCTCCCCCTTTAATACCCACCCCACCCACCCCAACACCTCAACATAAACACTTGTAAATAGCAAGCATTATTAATTATGAATATCCTGTTTCCAGCATGTGTTTATATATAAAAATAAAAGTAATTGATAGAAAAGCGTCTGCCTTGTTAATCAATTGTATCTTCACCAAAGGCGAGCGTCTGCACCGTCTGCGGTATTCCTGGTAGACATGTGAATCCGCGGATTTCTTGTTCATTATCGGATAACAGTTATCTTAACCTTAGACCTATTGTCTTCAAAATCAATAGAAGTCCAAGTTGTTATGCGGAAACGAATGTGTGACAACGACAATGACGTACACAGTAATTATTATGTGTCTGCCATGTTACACAGGTGTCACACAAATAAGATTGTCAAAATTGTTTGAAGATGTATGTAACTTACACTTTTATCTCTACGTTTACCCGTGCCATGTTTTTTTATCAAGATATACATGTTAAGTTTAAATCAAAGCTGTCAAGTGATATAGCAAAATTAATATCAGCTTATATTACACAATTTCTAGAATGGGTATTACTGTGCCAATTTGGGTTACAAAGTTGTCACGTAATAAAGTAGATTCTTTTGAATTTTCTGAAAACACAACGGGACGCGATGCAACGCGACAAAGATAAACTGTCTGGGCATAACTACTTAGTAATCTGGGTAGATAATTGTGGAGCGCTGTGGTCTAGAGGTAGAGCATTGGACCCATGATCGAATAGTCGTGGGTTCGATCCCCGCCTTGACTATATGTGTTGTGACCATTAGCAAGAGACTTTATCTGCATTGGCTTAGTACTGCTTCTACCCAGGAAGACAGTGATTAAAATAAGTTCAAGGAGCTTTGTTACAATCGATGTAAAATAAATCAGTTTAAACTAAATTGTACTTTTAACTATAATTCAACAATAAATATTTTACAACATCAGTCTCATTATTTCTCGATCATCCCTAGTATACGGGCATTATTGGTCTATTCCAGAACATTTTCACACAACCTATATAATGGTTTTAATATCATATACATCCGACCCCTGGATAACGTCTCTACAACCATCTCTCTGGTCACTAAGTGTTTCAAATGCCTTCTATTGAGCCTCTGCTCAAACTCGTTTTGCTAGCTGTTTCTGGTGCTTCGTATTCGTTCAAAGGTCTGACAATGCTCGCATATCATCTAATTAAGTGGTGATAATTCCTCGTGAATCAAAGGAAAGAACATTTGGTTTTAATATAAAAACTCAAAATCAACGTTCACAATCATGACAATAGCTAGTTATATTGCGATATGTTTTTTCTAATTATTTAGTTTCACCTGGCGTGACATGTAGCTAATATAATCGAAAATGTATTCAAACCTTTTAAACCAACTCGTGTACACATTAAAATAATGGCGTTTCTGTATCATGGCATAGGAATAAATGATTTAAGGTAGCTATCCCACAAGCAACAACCACATTTTACAACATACGCACACCGTTTCTAAATCTACTGACGAAGATGTATGTATATAACTTACCTCAATGGTTTATTCTCTTGTTGCTCTGGCTTCTGCCAAGTCATTGAGTACCTTCTTTGTGGCTTTCTAGGCTATTGTTTTTTTGTATTTATTATACACGAGCATTTTCGTGTTTTACTTATATTGCCTATTAATGCTACCTTGATAGTAAGAGAATAGTTCATGGCGGGAATTTCTTTATTTACACTGTCCCGTTTTGTTGTGTTGACAGATGTTTGGTGCACCCTAGAACCTGATTTAAACCCCCGGCCTATTTTGCCACTGACCGTTCCAAGGCGGTAGCCCTATTGTCAACCTTGTTGTGTTTGTGATGTCTTATTTGACCTTTTTTTCATCTTTAAATTTGTGTTCTTTGTTTCTGTGTGTGTTTGTGGTTGACTGTCGTCTTTGAATGTTGCTTTTCCTGTTCGATTTATATATATATATTTACATATTTTGAGAATCCAAACTCTATAGAAACAATATAAACAGCTTTAACCAACCAGGAAAACCATCAAAAATGGATCATTAAATTAAGAGTGACCAACTCTTAAGTCGTTTTACGCATATTCAATCACGAGCATTTTAAGAACCCATGAATAAAACTATAATTGTAATCGGCACGTACACATTAGGGATAGGGTTTGGATAAACGAGTTTGTAATGATAATAATATTAAATAATATTACTGTCAAACTGTTGGATTTTTCATGTGGTGACTGAGAATATAATCCGAGTAAAACCCTTTGTATTCACCTACTGAATAACTTAACATTTCGAAAATGTTACAAATTGTCTCGAATATGTTTTAAAACGTCATTAAGGTTTCTTCGTATATGTCACTATATATCAATATGCTCGATTATGTGTAAATCAATTTGATATTAAACAATTCTGACATTAAACAGCATCATATGACGGTTCATGGTCAACATAACTATTTTTTAAATGTACCGTTTTGAACTTCGTTTGCAGATGCTCAGATATTACTTTCTCGGTATTGACTTTATATAAAATACAATAACATTCGGTGATACTGTTTGGATTTGCTTTTAAAATTAGCCTCGGCCATGCAAGTGGGGGCGGGGGGTAAACTGAGACCCGTGGGTTTCCATGCCTTATCCAGTTTCCTCCCACATCAGGATCACGCCAACTATGTCATCCGCGTGTTTTAACGTGAAATAAAAAGGCTTTAAACGCAGACGAAAATCGAAACCGTTTAGTTATATCAATGGAAACAATGTGCAGTTCCTATTTGTAATACACTACTTATGCAAGGTCACTGGACCGGTTATATTCAATGCCTGTTTGGACATACCCTTCAATAATGCGTTATGTGAATGTGATATTCAGTCGGAATACAGAGCTTTGAAAGGAAAAGTCGCCGAAGCTTACGTGCAACACCAACAACATGAAAGTGTGAGCAGTGCCTTCCATAAATACTGCTCCATAAGCACTAGATTATTATCTGTTTGAATCTACTGGATTTTCATAAAAAGCAGGCAGGTCTTTTGTTGGAGCGAGCGTCGATTCGCTAATCGGGCTAAGTTCGTTATTGTTGTTCTCTTGTATGAACTAATTAAACTATAAGTAGACTCTATAATTACTAAGATAGCATTCCTTAATGAACACACCAATTGTGTATATAATCAATATTTTTACAAATACATCTAATCAATTTTACCTGTCAATGACTCGGGACAGAATCTATCTTCACCATTCTGCATAGAGACACCTTGATGAAAATTACAAATCAATACCAAACATGGGTCATCATGCCTGACATGACCTACTTAATAGATGTTCTAGTCATAACGTGAAGCTCTATTTCCTAAGACACTACCAAACACTGATATATGACAAACTGATTATACAAATAAGATATGCATTGGAATGTTATTTTATTAAATTATATCCAATAAATCGGCCCTATTGTCAACCCTTTTATGTTTATGATGTCATTTCTTGCGTTACAGTTAATTCGTATACTCCAGAGCAATCTACTGGAGATAATATTGTTTCGACACATATCACTCGGGACAAAAACTTTCAAGGCTGGAATAGACGAAAAGCAAAATAGACTTCCAACGATGTACTGCATTCCCAAATTATACAAACAACAGTATAATGCCCGTTTTATATCCAATTCTAGTTCTTGCACCACTACAAATATCTCCAACTTTTAATATATTGTCTTACTGCCGTTAAAGACCACGTTAAACAATATTGTGCTGAAGTTTATGAAAACTCTGTGATTAATTTATTTTGGTCTATTAACATTTTAGGCGACGTTCTTGATAAATTTGCAATAAACGTCAAGATTCATCTATAAGTTCTTATGATTTTTCTACATTATATACAACTTTTCCACACAACCTTATCAAAGACAAGCTTATTGCTCCTATTCAAAAAACTTTTTCTAGGGAATATACTACATTTTTTGGCCTGTAACAATATTAAAGCACTTTTTACTAACAGCAGTTTGGACAATTACACTATGTGGTCTTGCCATGAAGTTTGTGAATCACTTAATTTTCTATTAGATAATATGTTCGTGTGCACCCCTTTTCGCAGATTTGTTTTATATTGCTTTGATGAGATTTGATGTTCGTTCACCAGATACCAGGCAGATGTTATTGAAGCCTTTAATGACACCTCTCTGTATCTGGACGACATATTGAACATTGACAACCATTTTTTTTCATATAGTATGGTTAATAAAGAACTTCAACTTAACAAAGCTAATAATTCTGATACTAACGCTTCTTTTGTCGATTTACATTTCTCTATTGAAAATGGTGAAATAATTAGCAAAATCTATGACAAGAGAGATGATTTTAATTTTGATATTCTTAATTATCCCCATTTAGATGGGGATGTTCCCCGAGCAACTTCTTACGGGGTCTCTGTGTCTCATTTTATTGGTTTTTACAATCTTTACGAATATTAAAGTCCTCGAGCTTGTACTAGAGTTGAGGGCTTTAATATTCGTATACTTTGTATAACTAAAAACCTACTCCATCAGGGCTACGGTTACCATAACGACAAGGACAAGAACTATCACATGCTGACTTCTATGGTGACGTGATTTACAACCTTCGTAAGATCCTTGGTCATAATCACTTTCATGCTATCTTTGTTAAACTTGTTAAAAGGTTTATCAAAAGAAGTCATTTTGCAACGCACTACATGTTTGGTGGTGGACCCATTTACAGTTTACCACTATGCTTTCCTCTTTAATTGTGCGATGACCGGACAGGCTGTGGACCCTATGATAACGTCTACCTAACGCCCAAAAGGACGGTGAAATTTGATGTTTGTCTGCAATCTTGTCTTGTCCTGCCCTCAATGGTTTTTTCTCTTGTTGCTCTGCTTTCTGCCAAGTCATTGAGGACCTTCTGTGTGGCTTTCTAAGCTATTTTTTGTATTTATATATACACGAGAATCTTTGTGTTTTACTTATATTGTCTATTAATGCTGCCTTTTTGGTTAGAGAATAGTTCATGTTAGGGATTTCTTTACACTGTCCAGTTTTATTGGCATGACAGTAGGGTAAGTGTGTGTTTGGTGCACCCTAGAACCTGGTTTAAACCCCCCAAAACTTGTTTTACCACTGACCGTTCCAAGGCGGTAACCCTATTGTCAACTTTTTTGTGTTTATGGCGTCATATGCCTTCCCGGGATGCGTTTGTTTTTCGCTTCAGTATATATTGGCTTTCTCTTTCGTGGCATATTCTGTGGTTGTTTAGTACAATATTGGATTCATACTAACTTTAGGAGACTTAGTTGTTTATTCGTTTTATATATCTTTACAACAGCTTTAATGTAGGTATTTTGATTACTCCTCCAGTTGTAGACTTTATTGTATGTCAAAGTTTCCTTTTGATGGACTGTACTTTTATCTACCCTCAATCTGGCTTGTCAGTTTGGCAATGAAGACAGTAATGTACACATAAACCTGATTCGATGACCCTATCTTCAACTCTTTATTTTTGTATATTCTCCTGTTGCTTAGCTATTTAATATGCTTATTTTATTTAGTCCGTGGTACAGTGCAGACATACGGTGTCGTTGCGTTTGTGTGTGGTGGTTTCTATGAGACCGTTTGTCTCATGTTTGTTGTTTCCTTGTGAGAATGCAATTATAGTATTAGATAAAAGGAAAACATACAAAAACAAGTTACGCGAATAATGGCGAATTATTGTATTTCAGTGTATTACATATATATTTGTCTATTCCAAAACATTTTCACACAACCTCACCTATAGAAGAGATAGATATATACATAAACACAAAAACATCGGGACTGGGTTTTTTGCTATCTCAATCTATTGAATCGCAAAGTAGATTTTTGTTCCGTTATTCCCAATGTGTTCAATTGCCGGTGGTTGTCCGCATCGTTGGATGGCAATCTGTTAAATATTTAAAAAAAAACGCAATCAAATGTTATTATATTTAAAGAACTATCACATGTCTATTTATTAAATTATACTCCACCAGCTGCAGATACAGAATTGTCATAGATTTCATAATTTAATATTTTATGGTTCTGTATATGAATATGGATTCTAAACATACATGTTTTTTAAAGTATTGAAAACATAGTTTTATTAACAGCTTAGGTCATATCGGATTGACAGGAAAATACTAGGGAGCAAACATGACAATTATGGAGATGATCATGATTAGTAGAAATAATTATTGTAGTCTCAGTCCTTTTCAAAATAAGACCAAGATTTTCAGTATCCAATATCCAGCTCCCATTAGTAGAGAATATATGCTGTTGGAAATAACAGTTGACTTTTACTCTGGCATACACCCACTGAGTTCCTAAAACTAAATTTGAGTGGGTGTGTAGGAGGGAAGGGCGTGTATTTCTGGTAAATATTTCAAGAAACGTAGTTCGCGATTCTTAGTAGTTATATAACGTTCATTAATTATCTTTGATTGACGTTATAATGCTTTTTTGTCTGTAGTAATTATAAACAATTTTTCTAAGCGTAAGTGCAAAACTATTGTAGGTTGATATAAATAAGCATTGTATACAGCAGTTTCGCATTCAACCCCCGTGGAGACAACCAGATATTGCTTAAAACGTTAACAGAGCTAGGTCATGCACGGCATATGCTCTTTATAATTACTACTTGCGCAAAACGTGAACATTATTTATGCACGTTCTTAGTTTAGAAACCAGCAACACATTTGTTTCTAAAGCTGATTGGATTATCCGTTCACACCACACTTCCTGTCTAGTAACACAAAGTAGGACACTATATGATATGAATATGTAATGATTTACAGTACTTATGGTTATATTGTTTTGTTTTTGGAACCGGAACTAATTCATAAAACCATATAACCATATAACCATGGGTTATATCACATATAACCATGGGTTCCTGTTAAGCATTAGCATTAACGGTAAGTTTGAACGTGCTTTTAAATATATTGCATGTTTAAAGGGATCGCTCAAGACAATTATGTTAACATAAGGAAAATAAAAAGCAATTGCACGTTCATGCTAACAAATACAGTTAACACTAGTAAACCATTTTGTGTGCATATTACCTTTTGTAAAATAGCGTCTCTATAAATAAACCTCATGATTTAGTTAAGACGAGGATGTTCCCAGAGAAACATCTTATGGTGTACATGTGTTTCAACTTATCCATTTTGGGCTATCGTAAGGATAAAAAGTAGATCCGTCGTCTCAAATGGCAAATCTTCAAAGTCGATGAGAAGATGTCAAGAATGACTTAATTAAACATCATCAAACAATAACTGTTTTGTCTTTACCATGAAATATTCCCCATGACAACCCAGGTATACGCCACTCGAGGATGGGTCAGTTACGTTAGCACTGTTAAAAGCTGCAATTGGTGTGTAAGGAGAGACAATCCCTACGCACGGAGTCGACAACATCACCTGTAAATATATATTTAGAGTTTGTAAAAAATAATTACATGTAGTTCTGTTCTGTAGTTCTGTATCTATATTTAGAATTTGCGCTGCCACGAAGTTTCCTTTTAGGAAGTACGGCTTGCTTTGTTAGGTAACAATAATAATGGATCCGGGGCAAACTTGGAATCTAATAACAGGACAGAATTTGATGATAACATATAAAATGAAGTAAACATATTAAACCAATTAACAGTTAAACAAATCAAATAACAGGTAACTATCCCAAACATGACATTTCTACGACACTGGGCGCGGGGGGATGTGCGAGCAGGTAGGGCGGGGAGTAACAGGCAATCAAATTGAAGTTAAACTTTCGACTTTAAGCAAAGAACCGGTTGCTTCCGGTAATAAATGGAAGTCAATCCACTAGGCTATCACTCGTAAAAAATACACATCAATGTGTTTATTGTAATGTATTACCAATATCGCAACAATATGTTTTAACAAATTATTCACCTTCCATTCTCAATATAACAAGCATAACTACACTGAGAACAGTTGTTTTGCACTCTTCCTAATACTGATGTGGTTGTTTGTGTTGTTTGAGTATGTGTATTCCAGTTGATGCACAGTGAGTATTTATAACACAAAATATTACTGATATTAAAATTAATCTTAATACTGCCTTGTTTGTTCGAGAATATAACCTGTTCGGGATATCTTTATTTACAAAGTCCCGTCTTCGGATTTCTGTGGTCTAGTGGTACAGCGTTGGACACATGATCCAAAAGTCGTGGGTTCGATACCCGCCATTGCCATATGCGTTGTGTCCCTGAGCAAGACACTTTATCTGCATTGCTTAGTACTAGTTTTACCCAGGAAAACATCATGAGTGATTCAAATAAGTTCATAGAGCTTTCGTTACAATCGATGTGAAATAAATAAGTTTAAACGAAAGTCCCATCTTACTGAGATGAAAATAGGGTAGGAGTGAGGCGTATATTGTTTTAATGCATGTTTTATGGTTGATTGTGTTCTGTGAGAGCATCATTTCCTGTTGATTTCCATAACTACTTTTGTAGCATATTGTCAACTCGTTTGTGTTTGCGATGTCACATGACTTGATTCTTATTGGCATTGTAATTATGGCTTGTTTTAATGCATTTTTCATGTTTGATTCTGCTATGTGAAAGCAGCATTTCCTGTTGATATTTATACCTCACGGTGCAGCACTATTGTCAATCCGTTTGTTTTTGTGTTGTCACAAGCCTTGCTGCCTATTGACATTGTAGTTATGGCCTGTTTTAATGCACTTGTTAAGGTTGATTGTTCTCTTTGAAAGTAGCATTTCCTGTTGACTTTTATACCTACTTGTGTAGCCCTAATTTTGTCAACCCAATTGTGTTTGTGATGTCTCGCGCATTGCGTCTTATTGCCATTGTAATTACGGCGTGTTATGGTTGATTTCGCTCTGTGAAAGCCTCATTTCCTCCTGACTTGTATACCTACTTGTGTGGCCCTATTGATAACGCGTGTTTTTGATGTCACATGCCTTGCGTCTTATTGACATTGCAATTATGGCTTGTTTTAATACGTGTTTTTCCTGTTGACGTTTATACCTATTTGTGTAGCCCTATTGCTTCTTATTGATATTGTAATTATGGTTTGTTTTAATGTATGTATTGTGGTTGATTGTGCTCTGTGACAGCAGCATTTCCTGTTGACTTATATATCTACTTTAAATGTGTAGCCCTATTGTCAACTCGGTTGTGTTTGTGATGTCACACGCCTTGCTTCTTACTGACATTGTAATTATGGTTTGTTTTAATGCGTGATTGTGTTCCTGGAAACTACATATCCTCTTGACTTCTATACCTAGTTTTAGTATTACTGCAAATTAGCAAAATATTACGCTGACAATTTCAAACAAACGTGTGTGTTCCAATTAAAAATACAGCTTCTGTTCAGTCATAATGGTATAACAGGAGAGGAATCAATAAACAGAAGCTTTTTTCTTCATTTGTATATTATTTTACACCAGTATTACTTATACATTATAAAATGTACGAACGTGCAAATTAATCTTACTTGTTTTCCTTTATTCCAGTTGTCCGGTAGGTGCACATTACAGTGATTCAATACAAAGGCATCCGGTGACTTGTGATCACCGGTAGGACATACAGAGGCGTTAGTGTGAAATGTGGTCACCAGCATTGCCATATCGGTAACAGTTGACAGTTTATCGCAATAGTTGTCATCTACAGCAACAAATAAATATAAAATCGTGTCATTTTATAATGATGTTTATTGAGCTGTTATAAGTTATTATTAATCCTATGATTGCCGCAAAATGATGTTTCTGCTTTCAAAATCACGTCACTGTCGGATACCTTTCTGACTTTTTCTTAAATCATGTGCTCCTTTATCACATTCCCGAATGATGTTTACACCTCATTTCTTCCTTAGCAAACTATTTTGTATCTGTTCATAAAGTATACTACATGTTTTTGAGAGGATCTTTTAGAAATGGCAGCCAAATTTGCAACGTATAGAAACTAAATCTGAGATGTCTTTATCATGTCTAATGACTATGATTTGCAATATCCACAATTTTACTTTAGTAACGGCGGACATTCCAGATGACATGCAACACATGTATGGGTGATCAACACACAGACATCTTTTCTAGTACGGAGTCAATCTATATTTAGAATTTGCGCTGCCGTGGAGGCCATTTTGATAACTTTACGATGAGAAAAGACAAACTTAATAAACGCCAAACGCATCACTGGTATTCCTAAACGAAGAATGGTTCTGAAAAAGATGTCGATGTTTAAGAGGTGCTTCTTTTGTTTAAGAGAAGCCGGTTTGTCTTATTTTAAGAGATTCCATTTGCAGTTTGTTCTTTAAGAGATACCGTTTGTCCTTTAAGAGATACCGTTTGTGGGGACGAAAGCCGCGGAGGATGAGAGGAGACCATAAATCAAATACTCAAAAGTCAAAAATGAAAGAATGCTCATCTTTTTGTGTGAAATATTAAAAGATATTTAATACAAACTATATGCATTACTAAAGTAGTGACCCCTTTTTCTCGGGAATGTCAATAGTTTAACTTTTTCGCGAACATTAAGTTATGATGTATGTCATTTATGACATAATATTTTCGGCAATGTAACATTAGTATAGATAGTGAGGGTATAAGGACAGTTTCCTTCCTCGCGACAAACAATCAAACAGTTATCAGTTGTCTCCAGCTGCCCCAGCTTTGACATACTTTGACATAGTTGCTACCAAACCCCTCACAACTATACAAACTGCTAGATTGCCCTCCGCTTAGGAAGAACTTTACCCATACCCCGCTATCTATAAAACCTTAGTTAATCGTCCTCCGCTTAGGAAGAACTTTACCCATACCCCGCTATCTATAAAACCTTAGTTAATCGTCCTCCGCTTGGGAAGAACTTTGCCCAAACCCCCATTATCTATAAAACCTTAGTTAATCGTCCTCCGCTTTGGAAGAACTTTGCCCAAACCCTCACTATCTATTATTGTTTGTAAATAACTAAATCATTTGCAATTCATTAAGCAAAGTCAGACGGAACCGGACAGTAGTCTTCATCTCGTTTTTTACCATGGAGTAGTTTACTTGTATGATTCGTCAAACTGTAGTATTCGGTGTATTTTGTTACCTTTAATGCAAGCTTTTTATGCAATTCTAAGTTTCTAAAATCCACGACATATTTGTTTTTATTTTTCAGCGTCGTAACAAGTTTATTAACATTGCAAGATCCCAATTTAAACTTTTGTTTTACATTTTTACAACCACTCATCTTTTGTATGTTAACTTTCTGGGACACGAGGATAATCATTATGCGAGTTTCCTGAGATACTCAATATCACACTCAACAATGTAACTTGATTTTCGTTTTTCAAACTTATCAACCCACTTGAAGTTACCAGTGGGCAACGGTTGGCACATGGCCAACCAATACAAGTTATTAGCATCAAGATATATTATTTTCTTGTAGTTTTTCATATATTCATTGTAAGCCTGTGAATATCTGTTTGATTGTGCCACCTCTTAATCCCTTTTCCACAAACAAATACTGATCAATATCAGTTATTAAATCAAGTTGGATACCTGTCATCTTAAGGCAAGCATCTAGGATGCTAAACCAGGACTACTGAAGTAATGACAAGGATCTAATTTGCAATACTCAATACACATTTTTCTAAAGTTTTCAAAAACGTCTGCAAGCAGCAGCACATCAGTCTTAAGATACAGATCATGATATTCTCCCATATTTTTAATTTTAAATGTTTTCCATATTTTTTAGCATGATCATAATCTGCATCTAAAATGTGTTCGTCATTTAATTGAGAATAGAAGTTTTTTTTTTTCAGGTAATTTAGTTTCCTTAAAACGTTTAAAACTGTTCATGTAATCATAAGAATAAACAGAACTTTTTATTAATTCTAGCTTGCCATCAAAGTATTCTTGCGAGGTGTACTGAAACGAGGGGAAGTTTTTTTCTAAATTTTCTAATGATTAAGACATGAACTGAAAACTGTCAATAAACATCAAACTTTGCCCTAACATAAAAGCCATGTACTTTTCCACGTTATTTGGTATAACATTTATGTTTTTTTTAAACTTTTTTTAATCATATCCTCTCAAGTTATGAAACACAACAGGTATTGTTTTAGTCAGCCTGAAATTAATATTACATATATCGTGAGCGCTTCCTCTATACTTTCCAGTTATTTGACAATGGTCCCTGACTTTTCTGATGGAGTTTTCGTATGCCACTGTATGACCCGCGTCACCTTTTTAGAGAGTTGTTACAAAACCATTACCGCAAATATGGCATGATTTAGATTTTTGGAATCTAGCTTCTTCTTCCGACGACATCACCAAATCTTTCTTAAGATATGCATTCATAGTTTTCTTGCACCACTTCATCTATCATTTTTCTTTTTCTATCATTTTTTCTAAAAAATTGTAAACAGCATTCGGTCGTCTGTACGTTACAACTGGTTTTAAATATTGATCATAATAACAACAAACAAACATATATCCATAGCCACAATCAGAATGTTGCTGTTATACTACCGTGTATGATTTTTAGGATTGTTTAGGATTATTTGGTGCTGAAGCAATACTTTCAGTTTTCAGCATATATAACAAACGGAATCATTTGTTGCCTGTCATAGATTTTAAACTTAACTTTTTCATTCTTATTTGGCATTTCTACTGCTTGCTTACCATTATGCGAAAGACAAATAGGTTTGTGTTTTTCCAGAACTCTTTCTTATTTAAAGCACTGCAAGCATCATCTGCAAAACCATTTTTTATTTGAATGTAATGTTTGATTAAACATTAACCTGTTAAAGTCTTTTATCCACACATATTTTTTTTCTTTTTCGGTGATCACCTTACATGTCACACATATCACATAATAGAATCTTCAATCATGTTATTGTAATTTGCATCTGCGTTTGGAGGTCTGTAAAATACACCTAGTAGCACGTGTTTGTGGTTTAATATAATATCAACCCAGATGCATTCAAGTCTGTTTAACTCAAGGTCATTTCTTCGTTTATAATGAATGGTATCCTTGACGTAAACTATTACCCCGCCATGGCTATCACCGATACGATCCAGTTCTTTTGGTAATGCTAAATAGGAGCTACCTCGTAAAGGCTTATATTTTATTCGATATATGTAGTGTGCATCTAGTGTCTCAATTTGCCAACCACTTCCCGTTTGAATCCCGCTTAAATCCAAGTTCCAACTATATTTACAATTTCCTCACGCGCTTTATCCAATGTCTCGATAATATTATTTTCGGGTAATATTTTTGCCGCTTTAGAATTAAAGTAAGCTGTTTTGTATGTGGTTGCAGGACCTGTTTCTTTGTCTCCCATCGATGTTTTTTTAAAAGTATGTTTCACATCAACACTTAATTTAAAGCCGCCCGTTTTTCTTATTTCCGTTTTAAGAAATTGTATAACGCTTGGTTGTGTTTTCTGCAGTTGAGTGAGCGTGTCATTACTTTACATTTACTTTAAAACCCTTGCTATACTGTTTCGGGGATGTTTCAATTTCTCGGAGACTCATTATATAATATTACATGAGATTATTTCCTGAAGCCTAAAATTATTTTATTTAATTGTTTTGAAGTAAAATATTTATTCCCTGGTTATTTCTGAAAATTGCCTCCTCTGTATAACTTTTCATTATGCTATAGATTATATTATTTTTATTTAACCAGAATAAACAATAGTATCAATTCCTTTGTCTAATAAAATGCTCTAGAAAGGAATAAAAGAATCCTCAGTTATAAAACCACGAGTTGCTGATGAAATTTGTTTTTTGCAAAAAGCATGCAACCTGTTTATATCTGGGGGGTTTTTTCCATCGTAATTTTAGTTGTTGTACCATGGTTACAATTCTTTCAGGTCTTGAGAGTTTGTAAACACTATTAACTCTTTGTCAAATTTATTCATATCTTCAAAATCAACCATTTGAGCATATATCATTTGATATTCCTAAAGTAGATTTCCTTTTCTACTTGTTCCATTATAATATTACGTAAGATAATATTTCTTTAAGCCTATATTTAAATACATAATTCTATAGTATAGTATAATGAATTGAAAATACTGTAAAAGAGTTTTAGATAGTATTGATCCCCCTGGAGTGTGTTCAGATTGTATCTTATTTTGCATACTAATAAAAAGAAGCACTGCCAATATTGTGTTGGAACCAAGCTTTGTAACAAGTGTACTAACGCATGCATAAATTGTTACGATACTTGTGAAGTTTTTGATAATGAACGTATCTGTTTTAATTGTGGCACTCACAATGGTTATAATCTCATTACAGGTTACAATTACAACCGAAGAAAACTATTTACCACAGAAAGTAACATTTAGATAAATACTTGGTAGCATATGATTTGTCTTCTAAAAAAAGACAAAGATTTGAAGATTTGTTTTACAAATTTGTAAAGATTTTGGATAGAATAGAAGTTCGATAAAGATCAATCAAATTTGAATACATTTTTTCAGAAAATATTGAAAATATTAAAAATGAAAAAGAAACAAAACCGATTAAAACAAAATCTACTTGAGAAAAGTATGATAGGATATGGAAACAAGTTATAAAAGAATTACGACAGAATACCATGACCGTTTAACTTGAACAGATGCTCCTTAGGAGCATCCCTTCTAGCTTAATTTCCATTAAGCTTGTATCTTTTCATATATATTTCCAGAGGTTCTGTAAAGTTATCATTCTTTTGAATTTCTAATATTTTCTTAAAGGCAATAATGATTACCTCTTCATCATTTTCTAGTCCTATGGTTGTTTGGACATATGAAAGAAGTTGTTTAAAACTCCTATGATGTGTTTTTAACAAAGTCTTTTTTTCTGCTATTCTTGTTTTGCTCGCTAAAACAGCAACTACTGGAGGAACTGTACCAACTACAACCACAAAAACAGGAATTGCTGGAACTAATGCTAGAACAGCATCACAACCAATTATTCCACTGGTAATCTGTAATGTTGAGTTTATAATACCGCACAATTTATAACTAAGCCTGTATGCAGCTACAAGTCGCGTCAAGTGATCAATAAATTCTCCTTTGGTTTTCATGTATAATTATAGTTAGATAATAATTTAATCAAGATATTTAGAAAATAGTTGCTCATGTTCTGTTGGTGATATTTTACCTATTTTTAGTAATTCATCGATTATGCTAATACATTTATGTATTAACTGCGGACTACTATTTCCCGATACTTCCGCATAATAACTCTAGATCATTAACCAAATCAGCAGGACTATTGTAATATTCACCATCAACACCACCTGCTAAAATCATTTTGAACGTTGAAGAACCTTTATGAATTGGTAAACCAGATAATTCTGTTAGTTTCTTAAAGCTACACAATCCCGATAAAATAATACAATTTCAAGTTGTTTTAAACATAAGAACGCCTATAGATGAAGTTCTTTGCTGGTTTGTTGTCTACATTGTTTAGGCTGGTATTTTGTCATAGCGTATATCGAGGCATTTGCATAATAGGCGTGATAAACGCTTCGGTAACTTAGATATTGTAACACCCAGCGATTACGAGTATATAAGCCTAAACGTTTATATAGCAATTTGCTCAGATATCCGATAATTCAACTCGATGAGGATATTTAGTGGCGTGCAATGTAACTATATACATGTTTGTATTGTTGAACGAAAGGGAACAAGTAAAATGCGTAAGGCATAACGTAAATACATAACTTTGTAGAGAATTATAAACACTTACCCGCGTATTCCACATAATTATGTTCCATATCTTGTATATACTTATTTCCTAAAATATCCTTCAAATAATCCCAAATCACACACGTATTATACATGTATACATATACAGAGAGCGTGTATCAGTAGCCAATAGTATGACACGTGAAATACATGCTCCAGTGTTGACTCGGGACAGGGAGAAATTATTGTTTACAATGAGACACTTGAAGGATATTGTTCTATTGTTATATATATGGAATTTTCTTTTGTTGGAAAAAGACCAGCAATATTATTTCTCGCAAATCGTAGTTTCCAGGATGTGAGGAAGGGGTATACACATGAAAGTCGCTGCGTGTCTAAACCGTGCTTGTGTGCGTGCTGTTATGCATATGTTTGTTAATATTTAAATCTGACGAATTTGAAAGGCATTTGAATACTACTTCTTCATAAAAAAGAAAATTCATAAAAAAAAATGTTTTAAAAGTGCTAAGGCTTGGGCTAGAACCCCGTCCGCAACGGCGAAAGCATACTAAGACAGCGCGTTAACCTATTGCGCTACGGAGGCCGATTAACGATGTCGTATTAATTAAGTTACTTTACATAAATATGCTCAATCGCGAAGACTGCTAATATCACGGTGAATAGACGTAATGGACCCTGGTTGCTCAAAACTGCGTTACCTTGATTCTGGTTGCACTTGTAACGGACCCTGGTTGGTTAATGGACACTGGTGTCAAAAAGTTCGAACATAAAGATACAGTATCGTATGTATAAGAAAAAACTTTATACGACGGAACTTTTGAATATCATATCCTTCGAAATGCATTTTCTTATGTACAACAAATGTAGAATAATTCCTAACAAGCTTACTCTTAACCGGTCGATACAAAGTTGATGACTTTAAAACGCCAAACTTCCATATGTTCTCTCTGACTGATTTAATGTGATCCAAAACTGGTTTGCAACTGCTGTTGTTCAATAAAGATAACTGTTTAGTCTAAAAATCTGCAAATATTTACATCATGTCTAAATTTCAGAGCACCGGACCCTGGTTGCTTTGTAAAACATGCTTGAGATTCTGGCAACAATCTGTATCTTTGGCAACGGATCCTGGTTGATAAGATTGTTTTCTATATACCTTCAGATTAAAGAGAAAACGACGATCGGGACTATGGCTCCACCAAAACAAACAATAAAAAAACACATCTATTGGTTGCATGGTGTTTTAAGTCATCTTCAGCACATTTTAGGTTATATATGATGGTCGATTTTTTCGTGGGGGAGGCAAGGCTGACCAGTAGGACAAGTACTGCATGCCTCATGAAATCTGGGTACGAGCTGGATTCGTACCCACGACCGTAGGGGTGAACTTGAAACAGTGCCGCACCACTCTGGACCACCGGTACTAAAATCATTCATGTGACAGCATGATGGAAAATAAAAAAAGAACAGCCCAATATTGAATGTAGAGGGTGTGATCTTGTTATAACGATAGAATCTGGTGGTGAGTTTGGCTAAATGCATCTATGTCGTACAAGGTAGAATACTAAACAAATGTACTCCGGACCTACTTTCGTGTATATACGTTTGCGCCTTGAGATATTTCTCTCTTCACGACCTGTCTTCCGTCGACAGTACCATAAAATAAACTATGGGCCCGCAATAGACATTAACAAACTAACTTTTCCCGCAGCGCGCTGCATGACGGTTTTTTGTCGCCGTTTTACACGACAATAACCTCAAACAGTTTTTATATTTGTAACCGGAGGCCCCGGGTTCAATCCTCCGTGGTGCCACTGAGTTTCGTCGGTGTGTTCTTGGGCAAGACACTTTCCCTTAGCCTCGTCTGTCGGATGGGGACGTAAACCGGGCGGTCTCGTGTATCGGTCTGTCCTCCGAGCACGTTAAAGAACCATAGGAATCTATTCGATAATAAGAGTAGGGCACGGTTCCCGGATTCCTATGTATCCTTCCTCTCTCTCTGGGGCGGCTCTAAATAACCTATACTGTGTTGACGATCCGTTAAACAACATTCAATATTTAAAAAAAAAAGTTTATTCAAAAGGCATTATCTTAGAGCACGCAGCTGTGTACACACTGTCTGTAAAAATGCGAAAATTAAAAAAACAACACTATACATAAAAAACAACAAAAACAACAACAATCAAATGAAAAAGTAGGGGCGAGAGGATATAAGGATTCAGTCTATATTATCAACGTGTCAGCGTCAAATAAGATATAAAATAGCTGGAAAAAACGAACCACAGCGTATCTGGGAATGAAACAATATTTATAGCCGGTCTCCCAAAAGAAAGGAAGGATACATACAAATCCGAGAAGCTGCCCTAATCTTACTTACGAATATATTTTCCTTTGAGCAAATTGTTCCAAGGATAGACTCCGAAACGCAGAACCGGTGTACATACCAATCGGACGGACGAGAATAAAGGAACATGTTTTACTCAATAATACACAGAAGAAATTGACTTGCGGCAATTAGGCTTCATCCGGGTCAAATGCAACGTGCTATCAAGTAGACCACGCCAGCACCCTTGAAGTGTACGAGTTCCTCGCTGATGTTTGGAGGGTGAAAACTCGTTGAAGGAAAAATCTTTAAAATATCTCAGCACATTGTTTTTTTTTACCATTAGTTGCCATAAGTTGACCCCCTCATAAACCCCACCCAATTGAAAATGTCGCAGCTTTATCTTCCGCCGCTGATATCAGACCGAGATATTTCGAACAGGGGAACAATACTTCCGAGCAAAAGCATTTATTTTTCAGCAAAATTGTTTTAATAGTTTACGTGTTTTTACCCGCCAGGGTCCTTTACATGAGTAACCAGGATCAAGGTAACGCTGTTTTGAGCAGCCAGTGTCCGTTACGTCTGTCCACCGTGAATATAAACCATTGCTTTTCAACATATTGCTTTTCCAGGTCCGTAGCTACACTGGGGCACACAGATGTATTTGTCTTGGTTGAATTTTGGGAATGTACATACTTTACATAAAAACAACTATATACTAGTATATAAGGACCCTGGGGGGAATTGCAACACATTGAAGAAAATTAAAACAAAATCTAGGGTGGAGAGGGAGGTTAATGCCACTGGACACCAAAATAAGGGATATGCCTCGGTTAAATTTCAGGGCTGGTTACGGGCCAGTTTTCATTCAAAATTACTTTACAAATCAATAAACTTAGGAAAGGTTAATTACTAGTATTTGAACTTAATTGTTATACTAAAACTTTCGGTTTTTAGTTAACACTTACCCAGTCTTACAGACGGAAGCTGACATCTTTCATATTTTCTTTGATTTTGAAATATTACCAATCAGAATTTTAATGTTTTTTTTGTTTCGTGAAAACATCAATATTGGGCACCACCCCGAAACATTGGGGTGTGGAGTCCTCCGGCTCTTACGCCTATGTTTATAAGACTATATAGAAACTCTCTCTCTATCTCAATGCTTCCACCCCACTCCTTCCTTCCCCCACTCTCTCTCCCTTTTTCTCACTTTTTTTCCCTCCCTACCTCTCGCTTTCCTTCTCTGTATCTCTCTTTATCTATGTGTGTGTCTCTCTCTTTCTCTCTTTCTCTCTTTCCTTCTCCCTCTTTTTGACTATCTATATATCTCTCTCTCTGTCTATGTATCTCCCTGTGTCTCTCTATCCATTTTATTTCCAATTTCAAAATTTCAATTCATGCATAAATTAAGAGGAATTCATTAAAATTATGTTGATTTAGAATCAACTAATATGTGTAAACCATGCATGCATAACTTCACATAACAAATACTATATCTCCATCTTTACCATTAGTTACGAGCCTCTACCAATATTCCAATTTCGATAAACAATGTCTCCCTTGTGTTTTGTGTCAATATACACTACACACAAACACACACACACACACATAAAAATGGAGGATTATTTGTATATAATAGTTTTTTTGATGCAACGCGATAGTTGGAAAGGATACGTTTAATTATAGGTATTGTTTTGGATTATATATAAATATGGACTTATAAGGTTGTTTGAGTAAGTACATTTATAGCTTCCTTTTCAATTTCTAATGACTTGTATTTCCTATTAGGTCTTTCTACTGAAGATTGGTCTTATCAGTTCGGTGGTAAAATGCCGTCTGCTAAAATCCACTTGTATACCCGTTTTAAGACCAGTGGTCGATTCACAAAGTACTTGAAGCGTCTCATACAGTACCGCCTTATCTCATTAATATTCAGTGAATTTATGTGGTGCGCATGTTGTATATATGAACCCACACGTATACAGTAATCACTTAGTACAACATGCGTAATAACCGTTAGATTTGTTCAGTTCTAGTGTGCCTTTTATCGGGATTGTGTAGCTTTAAAAGCATTTTGGGACAGCTTCGAAAACGTTTTTTATTATTGTAACGCTTTGTTATCAAGTCTACAAAATCATCATCTACTTTTAGATCTAGCACAGCTGCTTTTCCTTGTTTGGCAATAAGTTTGTGATGACCAACAAGCTTAGGTAAATCAATGTGTAACATTCCATAGTGACCATCTTTGTCGACTTTGTAGGAATGTTTATTGTGTTGTAATCCCTCACCTGAAAAGACTTCACTATGCAGAAGCAATGCATCAAATCTTTCTCTATAATATTTTAAAGCTTCTGACTCGTTTTCCAAAGTTTTTTGAACTTTTTGTATTGATCTCTCGGGGTTGTACTGTTTTCAATTTTAAGTTGTTTAGTGACTGTAGCCCTATCCCGACCATTTTGTTGGAGAATCCACTAACCTGTTCGAGTATGTCTGCAAATTCTGAGTTATAATCAGCTACACTCGACGGCAACGGTAAGTTATGCATATCTATCACTTCTTTATCGATTCAAGCATCTAGATCGCCAGTAGTTGGTTTACGAGGTTCTTGAGCAAATAACTGTGGTAATCCCCGGTATGACTCCTGTTCTTGTACTTCCTCGCCTATTGCTGCTGGAAGGGCGGCTAATTGCTGACTTATTTTCGGAAAAGAAGCTAACTGCTCGGTTAGCTGTTCTGACTGACTTTTTATTTCGCTAGTGACAGGTTTAAATATATTATGTATAAATCACAACTAGCTCCCTTTTCTATCCTGTTTTAGATAACTTTATTCTCGTATTCTTTAACAAGCTCTCTGGCTTTCCGCTTTTTATCTGCTAATTATTTCCATTTTAACAAAGACATGTATAATATAAGGTTGGATTAAAATAAGATAAATTAAGATTAGTTGAAATAAGTTAAGATAAGTTGAATTATATTAAGTTTAAACTTAGGGTTTATTTTGTTTTCTTCTTTTTTCTTTTCTCTCCTCTCGTTGATACTTAGCTATTTCCTCCGGAGTTATGTCTTTTATTATACCTTCAAGATTAACTATTCGCCTCGAAGATTTTGTTGCTTTTTTAGCTAGAGGCTTAGTCGCTTTTTTTAGCCGGAGGCTTAGTCGCTTTTTCAGCCGGACGCTTGGTAGCTTTTTTATTTTTTCTTATAAGTTTGAGATTTGCATGCGCTTTTGAAGCCTCTAATTGTATTTTAGCCAATTTGTTTTCCATGCGTATTATTGCAGCAGGAGATTCAGAGTGTTGTAACTTTTATTTAATTGTTTATTTTCTGCTTCTAATCCTATTAGATAAATAATATTTGGTTGTTCTTCTGTTTTTGATAGACTTCCTTGATTTTTTAATTTTTGTCTCCTCGTAGGATCTAAATGTTTTTCTTGTATAGTTCCCGGAATATTTGTTTTAATTCGTTTTAATCCATACTATCTAACTTGATTAGTTTCGAGACATTCTTCTTCTGTTCCAAGTTGTTTACCACGAGGAATTTGCTTTATTCCACAATACACTTTAGACGTATATAATAATAGTTATATAATATTAATATTATCCAAGTATTATTATAATGCAAATTCCAAACTATGACATGCAGACAGAAAACGGTAATTTTAAACAGGTATGGAACTTCATGCCAGACTGTTGTTTTAAAATAATATCTTTTCTTAGAAGGTCTATATGCGGTAATTCAGGTTCTGGCAAGACAAACATATTAGTTCACTTGCTATTAAAACCTTTAGTTTACTATGACAATATTTATTTATTTTCTGTAAACTTAGAGCAGTTTAAGTATCAGGTCTTATCACAAAAACTTGAAAAAATAGCAAAAAAGAATAAAATCCCAGTTGAAGACATATTAGAATGTTCAAATGATGAATTTATCCCTGTGAATGATTTGGATTCAGATAATCAGAAGATAGTCATTTTTGAAGATTATGTTTGAAAACGCAATCAAAATGATATCATTAATTATTTCATCCAGGGAACACACAAAAATTGTTGTGTAACTTATTTATCTCAATCTTATTACAAAACTCCCAAAGACATTCGATTGAATTGCTATCATTACATCTTCTTTGCAACTCCAAGTGTAAATGAAATAAACATGCTTTCTAGAGAACAAGATGTAAGTAAAGATCATTAGAAAAACGCAACTGACAAACAGTATGACTTTCTGTATCAGGATCACCCGGGGAAGTTAGCAAAGCGTAACTTCATCGGCGATTTATAACAGAGATCGAAGATCTCTGTTTATAAACACCCTAGAAAGTTAGCAAAGCGTAACTTCATCGGTAAAATTTAATCTAATCATATTATATATAATGGGGCTTTTTAACGATATTGTCGAGGAAGTTACTACTGGCAGTGTCAATATTATATATTTTGGTATTGTGCTGTCTGAGTATGTAAAACAAAAACATTTGGTTAATTATCTTCACAAGGGTAAAAACCAGGAAAATCTTTTAAAAAGTGATCTCAACATGGATAATAATAAAATTACCAATGTAGGTAATCCAGAAAAATCAGATGATGCAGCAACAAAGTAATTTACTTTGAGAAGAGTAGCAAAGATCATACGTGATTATAATAAAAATTCCAGACATGATGAAAATTTTAACAACAGGTGTTGATGATAAACTATATCAAATACAAACAAAGTTACAGGCAAACCGTGAGAAAATGATTGAAATTCAAAACGGTTTTAAAGATGCTTTAAAAGAATTAGAAAAGAAAGAAGATGGATTGGAAGAGAGTGATCTCTATACAAAGTTAGGCGAAAAATACAAGCTGGTCTTGAAATTATTAATGAGCGAATTAAAGAAATAAATAAACAAATGGTTGACATTGTGAACTAGAAACTGCTATTGCTGATGTTTCAACACATATGGGAACTGCTTTTGCTACCGAAATAACTCAATTAAAATATCAAACGAACAGACAAACATCAACGTTGACAATATCAACAAAGAGTTTGAAGACATCAAAAATAAAATGGTTGGCAGCAAGACGCAGGAGACTGCTCTGAGCAAACTGGTTGCCACTAATAAACTAGAGACTGCTATTGATGATGTTTCAAAGCAACCGAAAGCTGCTCAGGATGAAAGAAGCAAAACTTTTGATGGTGAAACAGCTTCTCTTAAAGAGCATAATCAAAAGTCTGATAGTCGGCACACAGCAATTCTTGGTATAATTGATGAGTTGAAAGTAAAAGTAGAATATTTAAGTCGGATTCTAATTTTTGAATTTACAATAGACGGAATAAGTATTATGACAATGGTTATGTATCGTACCCGACACGGAACACAATTGAAAGAACTATTCGTATACATGTGTTAGGGCGTTTACCCATGTAACGAATTCATTTATAAAAAGTGGAGAATATTTTTCTGCGGAAACTGATTACAGATCAAATGATCTAAGCGACACGTTTAGAATTAATAAATCCGGGCGTTATTTAATTGAAATAAATTTTGTTTATACAGGGGAAGTGGTTTGATTATTACCGATCGTAATACGGAGGAGTTATATCCAAACATAGAAGATTTTAAACAAATACTAAAAGAAATAGTTAAATCTTATATTAAAGAAGGGGGTACTTGTTTTAGAAGATGTCACACGAGGGGGTACTACACACGTCCTCCATTTTGAAAAATCTAGTTTTAAACTGTTTTATTTAGGTGATTAATTTAATCTACTAATATGTATAATGAAACGTAAGTAGCTAAAGCGTTCCATTTAATCAAGCCTATAATAAATGGAACAAAACATGTATTATCATCAGAAAAAGCGTCAATAAATTAATAGCTCAAGTACGCCGAGTAATTTCAAAACTGTATTTGAAAGACCATTATGATTAGGCAAAAACAAACAGTATGGCATTGGACTCGATAAGATTAATTCCATGACTTACTCGTGGTAAAGTATTAGTGAGGATTTTTAATAACAAAGTAATAAGGTATCACAATGGAAAAGATAAAAATCCAAAAAGTATTAGTTTTACAAATGAAAATTACAGTTAAGCTGATATCGATAATTACATAAAAGAAACATTGACTGTAAACGGTGTTTAGTTACCATTCATAATCATTTCATGCTTTATTTAAGAGAATCAAACTTTCACACTTTAAATGGGTTTAAATGGGTTTGACAAAGATGAAGTTATTGGAAAAACTAAATTTGGAACTGTAACACCAAACATAACAAATTATATCTATACATTGTATATCCCCTTTGATTTGATAAGAAATTCTATTGTTGATGGAACATACGGGCATGTTATTTATTAAATAGTACAGCTGATCTTACAAGGCCTTTTAAGGATGAACCGATAAGGGTTGGGTTCTGTGAAGTAAACAAAACGATCATTAACAGTATTAATATTTACATTACAGATTTCTCTGGTAAAATTATTAATCTTAATGGAGTTCATACATCATTTCGACTTGTTTTAAAAGAATTAATGTAATATAAGTTATATGGCACGTATAAAAAAGTTTACGACACTAGCACGGGAACTCATACTGAAGTAGACGGATTAACCATGGCTGGTATATTTGACATGTTTCAAAAAGTTGGATCAAAGATATTTAGTGAGTCTGTGAAAACAGCAGGTAAAAAGGCATTAGAAACTGCTGGAAAACAAATCATAGAGCGTGGAGATGAAGTAGGAAAAATGGCTGCTGATAAGATAGATTTATTTATAAAACCTAAACCAAAAAGGTGAGATAATGTTAAAAGAACTTTCTAAGGCTGATAACAAAAACGAAGTTCTTGCTAAAACTGAAGAAGATGTAAATGCAAAATTAACAGATTACTATCCGGACGAGGAACCTAAAATATTAATGCAAAAATTAAACGATTGATTAAAAATAATCTAATTACTAGTATACATAGATGTTTCGAAGTCATAATTATTATACTAGATATGAACATATACCTATTCAGTTACATACTCCCATAACACAACCAGGAAATGCTACCAGGCCAATGAAAAGTGGTTATCAATTTACACTAAATGATAGAAGTTCTTACTTTGATTGGTATGATGCATATTTTGAAATCAATTTTCAAAGTAACCAAATTTGCTGATGGAGACGTTTTCGCAGAAGCCGACAAAATTGCTTTAATTAACGATGCAGCTTCACTAATTGATCAAATGCAAGTAAAGCAAAATGAAAAAATGGTGAACGATGGAAATAATTTTCACAAATTTGTTAATGTCAAAAGCTTGCTGAAAATTTCTGATCATTATGCAAAGACAACCGGAACAAACGAATACTTTTATTTAGACAATACGACTGCTGCAGAATCTCGAGATGATCAAGCTGGTTATAACCTAGTATTTACTGCTCTTCATGCTTTTATCATAACTAATCAAAAAGTTGACTCTATAATTATTTTAAACCAATATTGGTTCTTTGAAGGTTTGGAAACAAACATGCTTCCTCCTAGTCAGATTCAAATTAGCTTGCAACTGGCAGATGATAATGTGCTAATTTTCAAATCAAGTGGTGATGATGGTCGAGAAGTTATTAATAAATTAATTTTGTCGATATCTAATATTTAACTCAAATGGTTTAAGTTATGTAATGGCAAATCACATGACGACAACAACAAGATGGACTTATCATCGTGAAAGGATACAAGAAAGCGGAGTACTCAACCAAAATAATCTGTATTTAGAATAACGGCGTCAAAAGTCCAAACTATGTTTTTGTTTATCTGCAAAGGTCAGACAAGAATTCTTCTCAAACACAAAATCCTTATCTTTTGGATACGTTTAAGATCAATGCTGATAATACTAATTGATATTTACAATCAGCTAGATTGGAAGTTGAAAATGTAGTTTATTATCAAGAAACCGAATATAGTTATGATAATATCATCAGAATATTCAGAGATGTCATTAATTATTCTTACAAACAAAATGATAAAGACACTGAAACTTTACTAAACGTGAGTAATTTTAGAAATCTCTTCGGAATGATATATTACGGTTTGAGGTACAAGGGAAATGAAGTCAGTATTGATCCAAAACAACTATGTTTGAGATATAAGCTAAATATACACCTTTTTTATAAAGTTTATGCTCTGGTTCTCTATGAAGAAGATGTAGTTATTGATACTGTCGGAAATGAATAGGTAATAGTTTAATCTAACTTATAATTTATATGATTTACGTAAAGTATTCGCTAGATTTGACGGCCAGAAACGAAGTCTGGCAAAAGCATATGAAAACAAAAGTGAATTAACGCTCAGGCTAACGAATAATCAACTAACTGGAGACTTTCCTTTGCTACTGACAGCTACCCATATTAACAATATTAACAAAACTAAATCCAACGGATATGGATTGGATGTGAATATATCAAAATTCCAAATGAGATCTCAGTCCAACAATCGAGACTTTTTAGGCGCATTAGCTGCTTTGTTAACTAAAACAATATTTCCAACAGTTGCTAAACTCGCTCCAAAAGTATAAGCACCACTAGCAACAGGAGCACTAAGTGGCTTCGAAAGTACTGGAATCGGCAAAACTATTCGGAAATGGGATGTTAACTTTTCCTAGTGACAAAAAACAAGCACTACTACTTGAATCAAATAACTGAATGTTGTTTAACGGCTCATCAACACAGTACAGGTTATTTAGAGCCGTGCCCCAGAGAGGGAGAGGATACATAAGAGTGCGGGAACCTGCCCTAATCTTATTATCGAATAGATTCCTATGGTTCTTAACGTTCTCGAAGAATAGACCGATACAAAGGACCGCCCGGTTTACGTCCCCATCCAACGGACGAGGCTAAGGAAAAGTGTCTTGCCCAAGAACGCACCGACAGAACTCAATGGCACCAAGGCGGATTGAACCCGGTGCCTCCGGTTACAAATCCGCCGCGCTACCGACTGTTCCACGCCAGCCATTAACACTGCCACAAGTAAAATAGATAATAAAATCTAAAGGTTGTTGCCCTATAAAACTAACAAAGGAACAACAACAAGACGGAGGATTTCTTGGACTTCTTGCATCATTAGGAATTCCATTGATTGGATATCTTGTTAGTAGCTTAACTGGAAAAGGTTTACATGTAGGTAGAAGAGGAAAAGGTTTACAAGACTCACAAATTACACCATATATAAGTATCCCATTTGTAAAAAAAAAAAAATCTAAAATGAACCTATCTCTTAACTTAGATATAATGAAATGGGTTAAGCAGCTAGGTATACAGAAATTCAGTGGGTGTACAGCAAAAACAAATTACCAGTAAAACAAAATAAACAAAAACCTGGTGTTATTAATCGTGATGATCATACTGGACCTGGCACACACTGGACTTTCGAGGCATTTAATTGTATTTGATACTGGGACCATACGCCGTACGACATGGGGAAGCAATAAACTCCATGTCCACCGACATATGCATGCCATCTTCGGGATGCTTAACATTTTGTACTATTGATTTTATTAATATTGAGGTCTGCTCAACCCGGGACTAGAGGGCGTGAGCGGTAGCAAGCATATTTCACTACCGCTCATAAACAGTATCAATCAAACCGAGACTGCAATATTTCGTATGTGTCGTTTTCGGCCATTTTTCCATAGCACAGTGGCGTTGCTTTTGCAGTGTGGCGGCAGTAAAACGTCTCCCCGCGCTTGCAATCAGTACTGTTATTCATTCGATCTTTGGAGATAGCTGAGTCCGATACGTATATTTAATTATCGGTGGTACTTTTTCATTTCTTTTTGTTTTTTTACTTAATTTTTGATTCAGTGGTTCCACTACTCCAGCCGATTAAAGGCTTTGGGTATTGTTTGACCACTTATATGATATGTTTTCTGCTTTTTAATTTAGTCTTTTGATTGTTACTTGTGATATGCAGGCTTCATACTCGCTGCTCCCAACTAAATTCCATTATGTTTATTTCGCACTTCGGGGCATTTAATTTTAATAGATACTGGGACCATACGCCGTACGACATGGGGAAGCAATACACTCCATGTCCACCGCCATATGCATGCCATCTTCGGGATGGTTAACATTTTGTACTATTGATTTTATTAATATTGAGTTGTGCTCAACCCGGGCTAGAGGGCGTGAGCGGTAGCTAGCATATTTCACTACCGCTCATGAACAGTCTCAATCAAACCGAGACTGCAATATTTCGTATGTGTCGTTTTCGGCCGTTTCCAGGGGTCCATTATCATACTCTTTGTTACTATGGTAATTATTACTTCGATCCGTTTGGTCTGAGCCCACCAAAAGAAGTTTTAGCATACATACCTAATATAAAATACAACACTATTCAGTATCAAGATAAAATAAGTGTCCTATGTGGATATTTCTGTCTATTCTTCATTAAAAAGTTACAAGAAAGAAATAGTATGTATGATATTCTTTATAAAATATTAAAACCATACAAACCAATAGTAAATGAAAACATTATAAAATCATATTTTGTAAACAAAGTTTAGTCTAATCATATTATATAAGAGTTACCGTGTTAAAGAAAAAATGGTTACCGAACATGTTAATCCTCAGTAAATATTGGCACAAAATGGGGGAAGAATGTTAAGAGTAACTTGTGCTTGGTGGTGGACCCTTTTATAGTTCGCCACTATGCTTTCCTCTTTAATTGTACGATGACCGGACAGGCTGTGGACCCTATGATGACGCCTACCTAAAGCCCTTTGGGACGGTGGCGTTTGTTGTTTGTCCATGATCTTTCTTGTCGTGCCCTTAATGGTGTATTCTCTTACTGCTCTGGCTTCTGCCAAGTCATTGAGTACCTTCATTGTGGTTTTCTAGGCTATTGTTTTTTGTATTATATTTACACGAGCATATTTGTGTTTTACTTATATTGCCTATTGATGCTGCCTTGTTGGTTAGAGATTAGATCATGGCGGGGATTTCTTTACTTACACTGTCTTGTTTTAATGGGATGACAGTAGGGTAAGTGTGAGGTTTGGTGCACCCTAGAACCGGTTTAACCCCCCAGTGGCCTACTTTGCCACTGACTGTTCCAAGGCGGTAGCCCTATTGTCAACCCTTTTGTGTTTGTGATGTCGTTTACTTTTATTATTACTTTTGCCTTCTTGTTTGTCTGTTTCCATGTTTGTTTCTTTGTTTTGTGGTTGACTGTCCTCCTTGAATGCTACTTTCCCTGTCCGATCTTTTTATATTTCTTTTGTGGTATTACTAAAACATATTTTGTTAAAAGTACACGGTGGAAATATTGATATTCATAAAGCTCTACTTCCTCTTTTGCCTAAAAAGTGGTTAACAATTCCTGGTTATAAATAGTGTTGTCCTGGTAATCCGCTTGATAGCGGCGAACCGGTAAATCAATTAGATGCTGTTTGTATAGATGATGATTATTGTTATGATGAAAATCCTAGTAATAAATCGATGTGTGATAAAAACATGCTTGCTGATTTGAAATCTAATTAAAACTATTGGAGAAAAGATTGCTAAGAATTTCATATCAAAACCAGTTATTAGTACAAAATATAAACTTGGTCTTGGAGCATAAAAAAAAACAACGAGAAAAGGCGTTGAAATGGATGACAGGTTAGCAGATGAACTTCATAAAACTATACGAAGTAAGTTCACTCAACGCCATGTGATTGTTAATGAAATTTATAAAATATGGTCTGCTGTTTTGGTTGATGTGCAATCGTTTTCAAAGTATAATAAATGTGTTAAATGTTTGCTTACTGTTATTTATGTATTTAGTAAATTTGCTTGGGTTGTACCAGTTCCAAATAAAACTGGTTTAAAATTTACCAAAGCGTTCCAACAGATAATAAGTACTGGAAGACAGTGTAAATTGCTTTGGGTTGATCAGGGTGTTGAAATTTATAACAAGGTGTTTAAGCAATTCCTTGATGATAATAATATCAAAATGTATCACACGTTTAATTTTGGAAAAGCTGTAGTAATTGAAGGATTTAACCTGATATTAAAAGAAAATATGTGGAAATATTTTACAGCTAACAATACAAATACATATTTAGACGTGCTTCAGGCGATGGTTGATAAGTATAATAATACAAAACATCGGAGTATTAAAATGACACCGACTGAAGCAAGTGGTGAAAAGAATAAAGGAATGGTGTATTTCAACTTGTATGGAAAAATGAGAAGTAATCAAATTAAGCCAAAGTTTAAAATAGGATATAATGTTATAATCAGCAAATATAAAAAAAACGTTTGAGAAAGGTTATACTCCAAAAGGACTGAAGAAATATTTGTTGTTGGTGAAATTCAATATACAAATCCTGTGACATACAAAATAAAAGATTTAAAAAACCGAAACATTGATGGAAGCTTTTATGAATTAGAAATGATAAAAGCAAAGCAAGAAATATTCAAGATTAAAGAAGTAATACGACGTGATTACAAAAGGAAACAAGCACTGATTAAATGGAAGGGTTAAAATGAGGATTTCAATAGTTGGGTCCCATTTAAGGATATTGAAAATATTAAATAAGGGTTTAAAAATAATTATATATAGAACAAGTAAAGTTAAAAAAGGTTTGCAGAAAACTTAACAATTTAAAAGATAAATATAGAAGAGAATTGATAAAAGGTAAGCAACTCCAAGTAGAATATGAAGTAGTTCATGATGATTGTATGGACACTAAAAATGCAAAGTTAACAAGAAAAGACTATTACTGGTTGAAATAGATAATTATGAATGTGAGCTGGATAGAAGCAGAGAAGAGCTTCTTGAATTGAAATACAAAATAGCAAAGTGTAGGAAATTAAAACACTCCATGGTAAAAATGATATGCACAGCGATGATGAAGACTACTGTCCGGTTCCGTCTGACTTTGCTTAATGAATAGCAAATGTTTTAGTATATTTACAAAAAAATAATAGATGATGAGGGTTTGGGCAAAGTTCTTCCCAAGCGAAGGGCGATTAATTAAGGTTTAATAGATATTGCGGGTATAGGTAAAGTTCTTCTTAAGCAGAGGGCAATCAAGCAGTTTGTATAGTTGTGAGGGGTCTGGTAGCAAGTATGTCACCGCCATTTGGCGTTTGCATCTTTGTTGGGGCAGCTGGAGACAACTGATAACTGTTTGATTGTTTGTCGCGAGGGAGGAAACAGTCCTTGTACCCTCACTATCTATACTACTTGTAACAGTTGCAATGAGGTTGATTTTGCCTATTTGAGTGAGAATTTTCTTCTTTGAATCAGTATAAAAACATATTCCCCAAGTTTAGTTACAGCCTATGAGTGATTTCATGGGAAATGCCGCTGTTATATTTCGCCATACTGTCATGGCGGCGATGACCTCAGTTGACAGGATGAATGGGAAACATATGACTTACATTCACAGTTGTCCCCGGAGTGGCCATCATTACATTTGCAGGTGTAGGGCGATGCCAGATGGCTACAATTTCCCGCATTCTTGCAAGGGTTGGGTAAGCATATATCATCTGCAAATGTAGGCATTTATAAACAAACACATCTGAACTTGAAAAAAGCTAGTGTATATGATCTCTAAATAATGGTTGCCGAGTTGCTTATAATTTCAGCTAGGTTAAAACGAAGCGATGTCTAGGATTTAACCTTTGACAAAATACGTAAGCTTGCATAATTAAACACATATACACACTCACACGACAAATACACGACACGCACTGGAGCATTTACACATTTCTGTATTTTATTCTTGGTGTACCGTTAACAAGTGGAATGCTAGCCCGATGTTAAGGATAGTATTATTTACTTCGACTGTTATTCTGCCAATATAACATATTGAATTCAAGCCAAAATGTTCTGATATACAGAAAGTAGTGTGGGTGATTTGTGTTAAGAAAAATAATTGAACTCTCCAATGTTATTAGCTAGCATGAACATATGAAGGGAAGCAGAATGAGGTCTAAAAGCAGCTAAATTAATCTTTTAACAAAAGATATCTTTGAAATACATATTAGTAATGAAGGACGAATGTCCAATCGGAAGCCGCATAATGATATTAGTATAAAAACGGTTCACCTTGAAATAGATTCACTACATCACTTAATAATCATATTTATACTATTTATTATGTGTTTCTGCAGAATTAGAATATAGTTAAATTATTTTGCTTATGGAGTCTTACTTGAACTATTGGGAAGAACTTCGAGTTATTAATGCTGCATTGTTTGTTAGAGAATATAACCTGGCGGGGATATCTTTATTTACACTGTCCCGTTTTATCATGATGACAATAAGTTAAGAGTGCGGTTTGTTGCACCCTAAAACGCATGGGTCCTTTTTGCCACTGACCGTGCAAAGGCGGTAGCCCTATTGTCAATCCGTTTATGTTTGTGATGTCATATCTTGCCTTTTATTATTTTTTTGTAATTGTTGTTTCTTTCTATGCGTGCTTTTGGTTGACTGTGGTCCTTGAATGCTAAATTTCCTGTTCGACTGTGTGACTTTTATATCTACGTACTAGCTAAATGTAAACGTTAGAACTACAGACTACCGATATTGTCGCACAACCGCTTGCAAATTGACATACTTACTCTCAAATATACGTTATTAGGGGTACATATAAAGCTATTATATCAGGAGATTCAGAAAAACGTTTTATATTTGATAAATATTCATCACATTATAATTGAACATTTATATGTAACATGTACCATGTACAACTCACACGCGTTATTATATATTAACTATAAACTAGTTGATGTAGTTTTCTCATAATAAACATAGTCCATTACACAGAAAAGACGCGAGAATTACGCCACTTACATTTTGTTTAAGTGGACAATGTTGTATCTCTTTTTTGTATGTTAACATATCAACTGATTTATTTCTTTTCCTTTTTGGCATCGTATTTTGCGAATAAAAGGGTAAAGAAGTGCATCAATTGACCAGCGTCAAAACAACATTGATACATGTACTAGAAGAACAGACATGTGTTCTTAGCTTAACAAGGTTACCTTTAAACTAGTCAAAACTGTCTTGTTTAAATCTCTTGTACACAATGATGTCATATAATGAAGGTAGCAGTGCTCTGTCATACACGTGTGTGTTAAGCTCACAGAAACGCCATAATACTGCATACACCAATACATACACCAATACATACACCAATACATACACCAATACATACACCAATACATACACCAATACATACACCAATACATACACCATACTTAAAATATACATACACCATACTTAAAATATATATACACCATACTTAAAATATACATACACCAATACATACACCAATACATACACCAATACATACACCAATACATACACCATACTTCAAATATATACTACTCTACATTTCAGGTCGAATATGACTCGAGATTAATTTTTATTACTTGATGCTATATGTTATTAAATGTTGTTTGTTTGTTTGTAATTGTCTATGGTTAACTGACTGTAAATCATATAGTTGACGATAAGCATGCTTTACAACTTCAATGTCTAGAGAACTCCATATGGAAGTTACTCTGTTCACCACGACGGAACTGACTTCACGTACTAACGTCGGATATTCTCGGGATGGCACATATTAGTGTTAAGCTAAATGACGAATTAGAATACTTACTTTGACAGGTATCTCCGGTGTATCCTTGTTGACAACCGCATGTATAATACGGTGCCTGCAGTGAGTCCGCACACGTACCGCCATTACTACAGGGACTCGAGTAACATGGATTGACTGTGAATTTAGGATATGTCGTTCAATTGAAAATTATTTCATAAGCGTTTTTAAAGGTGTGAGTGCATACACTTTAATACTTTCTTTACTTTATATAAATTCCACATTTTTCAATCTACAATATCATGTTAGGTAAATCGTCAAACACTTACGGAGACTGATGTTTGGGAGACCTCAAAGTTTTTATTTTACAATGACCAATAACACCGACACACTTGCTTCCGAATGTATTGATGCATGTATTCCTGTTGCAACATTCGTCCTACATCATCAGGACACAAACGTCTTTACAATGTTTTACTTCTTTTTATATCAAGAGTTCTATGAAATTAAGGTATTGTCCCATCTATAAAAACGATTGTCATATCTGCTAAAATGTGATTATGTGTATTATGTGGTTATTTTGTAGATATGATAACTTTAGGTTCATAGAAGAAAAAAATGATTACTATCATAAATAAATGGGAATTTACAAAACATACACAAAACAGGGAACATTTTCTTAAGATTCTTAAAATTCGACACCCCTAGTCTGCATAGTTGCAGTTCCCATTATCTTGAAGGGTGATACATGCTTTACTTTTTATTTTGATGAGTCTGGCATGCATTATTGTTTCTAGAAATGGTCACTTGGTGCATTTTACACCCGTTTCTATGACATTTGATCAATGAGAGAAACCTTGTTGTCAAATGGTATTCTGACAAATTGTATTTAAATTTGATTACAGTTCATATCATAACTTGAGGGATGACAGATAGTAAATAGAGGATCTTACATGAGTACTCATTCATTATTAAATTTATTAAACGAGTTGGCAAAATGATATAATGCGAGGCTGTTGCCGAACATTGTAACATTTTTGCTAACGAGCTTAATAAATTCAATAATAAATGAGAACGAATGTGAGTTCTATTTATTACATAACTTATAACGTCACATGACGTCATTAACGTTATGTTATACCACTAGTGGAATATCGAAAATATTGAATGGTGTATTACCTTTGCATGTTGAATTTTTCATTATGCTCGTCAAACTAGTTCAGTACCTTGATACCTTAAAGGGACACACGGCAATCTTCATTTTTTAAAAGCTCACGGCGTCCCCTTAGTTTTTCTCTTCACTTGCATGTGTTCAATCATTAATAGTAATTGTTAGAATAGTTCAAAGACAAATATTTTTACAAATTACTGTCGTTTTATAATAGTGCATCAAAAAATAATATATTTAAAAAGTTGGTGAAAAAATGAAGAAAATTGAAATCTCAATTTTTTATTTAATTATATGCAAGCAGTTTTAAAGTCAAAATGACGTAGGATAAGTAAATTGAGGAGCAAATTTTAATGTTTGAATAAAACTCGAGATTGCCATGTGTCCCTTTAAGAATCTGAATAAAATGTCTGACATTTTCTAATTACACTAATTACAAATCAGTAAGAAAAGTTATGTAATGCATTTGCGGTATTACACTAATTAAAAGTCAATAAGAAAAGTTATGTAATGTATTTGCAGTTATGTACTTTTCAAAATCAGAATGACTTTCTGAAATAATCATTCATATCAATTTTAGGAAAATTAAATACCATTTTCCTAACTTATCCTTATAGCAAGAGTGTGCTGAAGGCAAGAATTAAGCGCAATAAATGTAACATATGAATCAGAGTTGCGCATTGTCAAATTCGCCTTAAAAATATTCAATCATATCGGCAATTAAATCACGTGACAATATTATCATGCTTACTAAAGTTACCTCTATGAAAATTTACAAATGGCAAAATATAAACCAAAGGCGATTACTTTATAACGCATACGTCGATTGTGTTCCTTGTCAATATTTCATTTAATCCAACGTACTTAAAATTCGAAACCACTTCCTTAAGTTCAGGTATAAAAAAAATATTTCCACACTTTTTAGTTCTTTCCTTATTATCCTTTACGTTGGTAAAAATGCATTGCATTGTACATGCTCTTGATGTATTTCTATCGCATTCATTCGGACATGGGTTGTGTGCGCAAATGTATTGTTTATTTATATATAAGTACCATATAATGAGTTAATTAACGTCTCATATTGACCTTGACCTGAGTATTGTCAATTCATTAACTTCCAAATGATTTTGATAATATGCTCCTTATACAATGATTTGTTCTATAACAATAATATAATGTCAGAGTAAATTCTATATTTACTTTATGACTTACCCTCACATTTGGCCCCAGTGTAGCCGTTATAACATGTACATTGCAAATGTCCTTGATCAGTTATATTACAATCACCACCATTCTTGCAAGGGTTGTTGTGTGAGCAAACATCAGCTGGAAATACATGCATTGTATATATATAAATATGTACATGCATTACTGCCATAAAAGACATAGCTAATCATTCTGCAGTGGTTATTGATCCTAATTTTCTCAAACCATAGACTTCTGCGATAAATGGGTAGCATGCTCTTATCAATAGTTGTTTCTATAAGAGTAATACAATATTAACTAGATGTGTTTTGTAAACAAAAACTGATATCTACCGCACGCCCTTCTCCCCAAGTCCGCCCATCAACTCCGCCCCTTAGCTCTTACTTAAAAGTTGATCATATTACTAGCTACACCTCAGAACGGATTTCAAAGATCTGTGCCAGGAAATCTGTAAAAGGATTCGGACGATTTCAAGGCCAAAACTTTGCGAAATGTTGTCAGATCAAAAATCTATTGCTAGGTTCGCACATATACATGATGAAAAGATGTTGCACATCATTTTGAGCTGTTTCATATCAAACTGTAGGAGGAGTTTATGTCAAGTGACAGTAGTTGTAATGGACGTATTATGTTGCCCAATGGATATCTGCACATGACGCGGAATACCTGTACCAAATCTGGAAGCAGTCCGTAAAACCTGTAAGAGGAATTGCCGCGAATAATGTTGTCATTTGCAGGCAATGGACGAAGTGAAAAAAGTCATAGCGCTGCATAAAATATCTGACCAAATGCCTGTTGGCAGGTGCACACTTGGACATGATGCTTAACAAGTATACCAAGTTGGAATCCAATGTAGGTGGAGATCAGGCCTAACGTGTAGTCATTTTAGGTAATTATCATTGACAATCCCAGTTGAAAAAAGGGCCGTAACTCTGCATTAAAAGGTCGGTCAAATCAAGTTTCCAGGTGAAAATCTGCACATGATGATGGAGGCATATAACACATTTGGAAGAATTCCGTAAACGTGTGTAGAAGAAATTCAATGCGACAAGTGCCTACCTTTGAAGGCTGTAGACGTAGAAAATCTAAGAAAAAAATGTCTGATCAAATTCCTGTAGTCAAGCAAACTCTTGGGCATGATGCTGAGTTACTAGCAGTACACACAGTTTGGTGTCAAATCTGTAAAATAAGTCAATGGCGATCGGGCAAAAGGTTTAGTCACGTGTAAGCAATTACTATAGACAATCTAAGTTGAAAAAAAATTACTATAGACAATCTTAGTTGAAAAAAGTTCCCAATTGATACAAATATTGCATAGCAAATATAAGTTGGAAACGGCCAACGAAACTGATAAAATAGATTGAGAACAATTCAACTGCTAGGTGAAAATCTAAATATAACCCTAAACGGTGTATCAAGTTTCCAAGCAATCCATGGATAACTGTATGAAGAGCTGCGGCAAAAACTTCCTATTTGATACAACTAATACATAAAAAGTAACAAAAAACGAAAACAACATTACTCTGTTGAAAAAGGTCGGATCAAAATTAATCAAATAATGTACAAATGCGCTCCATGCTAAATAAGTGTACTATTTCAAAGTAATACACGAAAAGAACTGTAGGATAATTTGATTGATAGGTGATAAATCTAATATTTCAGCATATTTTAGGATATTATGACGGTCGTTTCTAACCATTCATTAAACCCTGTGTAAAACCAATAACGTATACCTCCTCTCATTCTTAAGGACAGACACTTTCTCAGTTACAAGTTGAGCTCAGTTGGATTCTAATCCGCATCGGTGAGAGGTGATATGATTTCAAACGCAGCATTTTTACTCTATCGGTCACTGAGGCACTACGGACGGACATACCAAAAACAATACGTCTCCCCGACACTTCAATATCGACTTAGTGAGTGGGCAACATATGACTTCATGTAGTTTACTACACTCTCATGCTGACAAGGGTCATTGGCGCAAACATAAACTGCTAATATACATATTTAGTTCTACTATATTTACATAAGCACCTCATATTAGTTATGGATCTGAATTTATTAGTTATTGATCTGAATATGTAAATCCCATTACATGCCATATGAACACTTGTACATTCATACCAATTGCAAATAATGATTTATTGAAGACACGATTAATGTTCAAAAGTACAAAGATTTATAGTAGTAATCCTGCATTTCTTAAAAACGCCCGAATGCAGAATCAAAAATGTTTAGCTTCCAAAATTATCATAACCGTCTAGGAGATTGTTGTTTCTTTGAGATGTAGGATTATGATAGTAATTATACCCTGGCCTTTTACCTGCTGCCTTTCTAATGTATGCCTGACACACCACCATGACCCGGTTGCATTACTGACATTAACCACAACAATTATATTACAAAGGAAAAAAGGTTCTGAAAGAGATGTTCATGGCCGTGGTGTAGACATCTTTAGTTGACAGGATCAATGGGAAGCATATGACTTACATTCACAGTTGTCCCCGGAGTAGCCATCGTCACAATGGCAGGAATAAGATGATGCTAAATGGCTGCAATTTCCCCAATTTTGGCAAGGGTTTGGTGTACATATATCATCTGCAAATGCATGAATTTTTATTGATTATAAACTCATCAGCTCGTTTAAAAGTCATATTAGTTCCGTGGATAATGTAAGTTATGATGTTTATAGAGTGATGTTTATATAGTGATAATTTCCTCAAATATATGAATATGTATGCTATCATGTTGTGCCTTGTAAGTATTATGAGATAATAAAAGAATATTTTTATTGGATATGTGTTTACTGCCATGATCAACATTGCATTTGCCTTCTTGTTTGTCTGTTTGCGTGTTTGTTTCTGTGTTTTGTGGTTGACTGTCCTCCTTGAATGCTCCTTTCCCTGTCCGATCTTTTTGTATTTCATTTCATTGTATTAATTGGATTTAATTTTCACGCGCGATGACCTGAAACTGTGTTGTCCCTAAGATAACGTCTACATAAATCCTAAAAGGGAATGTAACTTTTAATGTTTGTTTTCAATATTGCCTTGCCAAGCCATTAACGGTTTAATATCGTGTTGTTCTAACTGCTGCCAAGTCATTTAGGAGGTTGGCTGGGAAAGGACGTAGTGCTTAGATTTTCTTAAATTAATATTTAAAGAAAGCTTCTTTAGATTCACAATTACCAAAAAACGGGTAGGTCATCACACTTTTTTCTACTAGACGTCTTTGAAGAAGATACATATTTCAAACTCCAAAATTTCACTAAAAAGAGGGAAAATAGAGTAATTGAACATTTCACACTTTTTTGTCATATCATTATATTTATTGAAAAACAACGATTAATTTTCGATTACATATACGCATATATTTCAAAACATACACAAACAATTGTAATCCTTGTTCGTCTTTTTATTGTACAGTACCACACCCAGTTTGTTTTTAATAAAGACATATTTCAAGTTAAAACAGTATGTTCTAATGCTCAACGTTTTTTTTAAACTTTTATATGACAAGGTATTATGACATTTCTTTTAAAGCAAGTGAAAAACATATATATGTCATTAGGCTTCTAATGATGTTTTATTAACAATTCTTTAAATTACACACATTTTGTAGTCATTTTGGACATTTTCATTATAAAATATTGTACACATAAATCTGACATAGAGATCGAATATAAAATTAGCTCAGTATCTACTTTTATACATGTGTATATGTATTCAACTAATGAAAAATCTAAATCTTATTTGTTCGATAGCAAAAAGATACACTTTTCTCAGAGATACCTATATCCCCTATTTTACTGACAACAAAAAACGATCACAAATGACGGAAAAATATGAACACAATCGTTTATGCACATCACATATGTTATTATCTTAAATCATACATAATATCCATATCTACAAGAACGCAAACAATAAAACTGTGATTTAAGAAATAAAACTCTTAGACTTGACAATTTCAAAATTTGCCCTGCTTTCTAGACCTTTTGTAAATATTCAATATATATATGTATAGCCTTATTCATACTCATACATATTTTGGACTATGCACATTCCTTTATGACGTAAAACGATTTCATAAATGTTTTCACTTTTTTTTCCTAAATCCGGTTTCTTCATCTTATTCGGTTTCAATAAAAATATAACACATAAATGGGAAATCCGACTAAAACAAGTATATGTATGTTATTATGCTTTTACCTTCTTGTTTTTCTGTTTGCGTGTTTGTTTCTTTGTTTTGTGGTTGACTGTACTCCTTGAATGTTATTTTCTCTGTCCGATCTTTTTATATTTCTTTTTATAGCCGTTTGAAATCAATGCGGAGGATAGTATACCGGGATATATCAGTATTATATAAACGTGTTTAAATGAGTTGAGCGAATGACTTCTTGTTCTTTTGAATTTCTTTGTCATTTGTTTCTAAATGTACATCCATTATCTTAAAGCGACTATCATAATAATGTTGTATATCCAAATACCAAGAAAAGCATAGAGCACTCTGTTGGTAATATCCGCATTGTATTTATAAATTTTAAGCATGAGATTGGATTTTTAATAAGTGGAGCCAAGTTTTGATTTCAGTAAAATTATACTCACCATGTTGACAATAATATCCACTGAAACCAGCTGCACAAACGCAACCATGTTCGTGGTGACACGTACCGCCATTTTGGCATTTTGGCTCCTTAGTCGTTTGGCAAGTAGCATCTGTGGGAAGCATGTTAGCGGTAAACGAGTTGTCGTGCATAATGTTAAATAAAAGTTGGTTAAAAGGATTGTACATTACAAATGGCTACCATAATATATATAACTTTTTATATTAGAGTTAAACTTTGGATACTTACCTAATAGTTTAAATTGAGCTAACCCAGACAGGTCACCAACATGTAATAGTAACACATAATTTACAATTAAAAAAGAAATACGTTTTAAATCATTATTTTTAAATCGAAAGACTTAAGCTCCTAATGAGTTGTTTTAACATGAACATGACTAAAGGGTTAGCAACAATTGTGTACAAGAGAAATCCCCAAAGAATTTAAAGTTTTAGTAAATGATAACATGAATGTCATGGTATTGAACATGTGTTTGTTTATGTCAATACCTATTTACGGCCAACAGTACACCTTTAATTCACAATATAGCCATTCATATGCGTTGCGCTTTTCGTTTCATTAAATACGTTCGTAACATTACGCATAGTCGGCTGGCCTTTTTCTTTAAACGTTGTTTATCCTTTGAGCACGTTTTCTATTCGCTTGTCACAATTTACTGTTTAGTAAAGTAAAATTGCGTTAAGTAATAACTTCACATAGAAATAGCCGCGTTATCTCTTTTAAGCCTAGGAACATAACTGACCAATCAAATGAATTCAAAGAAGCGATCGAAATGTTGCGTAAGTATTGTGTACCGAAGTCTGATTGGACGATAATAAATATTAAGAAAATCAACAATCTGAACAGCAAGTTTCTCAACGTAAAAGGCCAGTCGAATACGCGTAACGGTTAGGAAAATGTCCAGCATTATGAATGCACTCTATATACAAACAAACAAGCATTTGTCTGGATTACCCATTTTTATAAGAAAATTCTTAGATGATATGGGTGTTCCACAGGGCAGCATACTCTCTGTCACGCTTTTTAATATAAAGATTAACAGTACAGTAAAATGCATCAATCCAGGTGTGGTTGTTCTCTATATGTTGACGACTTTTTTATGTTATCGTGAAAAAAACATGAATACTTCTGAGAGACAATTACAACAATGTCTCAGTAAACTTCAGACCTGGTCTGATGAAAATGGTTTTAAATTTTCTAAATCTAAAACCAATTGTATGCACTTTTGTCAACTACGCAAACATCACGAAGACACTCATCTAACACTGGGCGGTTCACTTTTACTAGTAGTGGATTAGACAAAATTCCTAGGTCTTATTTTGACCGTAAATCAACGTGTATACCACACCTTTAATACTTGAAGGCAATATGCCTTAAAGCTCTTAACTTACTTAAAGTTGTTGCAAACACTAATTGGGGAGCAGATCGAAAAGTCGTCTTGCGACTTGACAGATCTTTTATCTTATCCAAGCTGGAACACGGCTCAATAGTACTAGGATCGACTCGCTAGTCGTACTTGCAGATGCTCGATCCTATACATAATCAATGATTACGACTCGCCTTAGGAGCAATTTATACATCACCAGCCGAAAGTCTATATGTTGAAGCTAATGAACCATCACTGTCTCATAGACGGGACAAATTAGCCCTTCAGTATAGCATTAAATTGCAATCTAACCCTTCAAATCCTACTTTCGATACTGTTTTTAATCCTAATTATGATCGAAAACCGAAATTCGTATTATACCAAAATTAAGAGTCACTGAAATCGACCTAAATTTGATTGCCAAAAGAAATATAAAAAAATCGGACAGGAAAAGTAGCATTCAAGGAGGACAGTCAACCATAAAACACAGAAACAAACACGCAAACAGACAAACAAGAAGGCAAAAGCAATAATAAATGCAAACGAAATCACAAATACAAAAGGGTTGACAATAGGGCTACCGCCTTGGAACGGTCAGTGGCAAAGTAGGCCACTGCACGCTGGGGGGGGGGGGGGGGGGGGGGGGGTTAAACCGGTTCTAGGGTGCACCAAACCTTACACTTACCCTACTGTCATCCCATTAAAACAGGACAGTGTAAATACAGAAATCCCTGCCATGATCTAATCTCTAACCAACAAGGCAGCATCAATAGGCAATATAAGTAAAACACAAATATTCTCGTGTAAATATAATACAAAAAACAATAGCCTAGAAAGCCACAATGAAGGTACTCATTGACTTGGCAGAAGCCAGAGCAGTAAGAGAATAAACCATTAAGGGCACGACAAGAAAGATCATGGACAAACATCAAACGCCACAGTCCCAATGGGCTTTAGGTAGTCGTCATCATAGGGTCCACAGCCTGTCCGGTCATCGTACAATTAAAGAGAAAAGCATAGTGGCGAACTGTAAAAGGGTCCACCACCAAGCATGCAGTACGTTGCAAAATGATAGGGTCATAACCTCTTTTGATAACTTTTTTAACAAGTTTAACAAAAGATAGAATGAAAGTGATCATGACCAAGAATCTTACGAAATTTATAAATCACATCACCATAGAAGTCAGGTTGTGATAGTCCTTGTCGCCAAGTACAAAGTACCACAAATTCCACCGTGGACTTTGGAAACACCAACAATTATTTTTGATCTTTGCAATAATAACAAATCCATTACAGATCCTACTATCTTTCAAAGCAAATTTAATGAAATTAAATCGAAGTACAGTAACTTTCAACATATATACACAGATGGTTCTAAAGATGGAGACAAGGTAGCTGCAGCAGCTGGTGTTCACAAACATAGAATAAAGAGCCGCTTGCCTGACAAGGCCTCTATCTTCTCAGCTGAACTTAAGGCAATTGAACTTGACTTAAGTTTTATTCAGGAATCTGATGATGACCATTTCGTAATCTTTTCTGATTCCCTTTCATCTCTTCAAGCACTGGGTAATATGAAACATGATAATCAAGTTGTGCTTCAACTTTAGAAAAGAACAATTCTCTTATAGTTGATAATGTTATTATTTTCTGCTGGCTTCCAAGCCATGTATGAATACGTGGTAATGATAGAGCTGATAGTGCTGCTAAGGCAGCATTATGTTTACATATATATAATACCAAATTATTTTAAACTGATTTTAAAAGTTGTATAAACACATATATTCGTAACTCTTGGCAAGCGCCTGGGACTTGTCGGTGAACAATAAACTCCATTCCATAAAACCGTTACTCGGAGAATGGCGTCCTTCTAGTAGACCCATTCGTCGAGAGAAGTTGTCCTAGCCAGGGTCAGGATAGGGCATACACGCTGTACTCATTCATATATATTATTACAAGGTGAACAGTTGCCAGAATGTATACCCTGTTTTGCCCCGTTAACGGTCAAACATATCTTGTTGGAATGTGTAGACTTTGATCCTATGCGACAAAGATTCTACAACAGTTAATACGTTGAAAGAGTTATTTGATACTACAGATTTTAGTCTTGTTTTAGATTTCCTTAAAGAAATCAGACTCTATAAATAAATACCAATATTTTCCTATATATATATACTTGTTTACAAGCCCGTTGGCGGGCATTTGTTGATTTACATATATACATAGTTTATATTGCTACCACATCATCCCTTATTTGTAGATTATTTTTAATTACAACTTCATTCCTTCATGCTTTTGCGCGCAATATGACATATTTATGTGTCGACGTGCCGTAAAACACCATTCATTGTTTTTAATTACTACTTTATTCTTTCATGATTCATCGGTTTTTGCGCACAATATGACCTATTTATGTGTCGACGTGCCAAAAAACACCATTCATCCATCCTTCGCTGGACATATAGAATGATAAATAAATGTGTCATTATTTCATTATATCTCAAATGAAGGTTCTATCTAGATATATTCCATAAATCGGAGCAAAGAATTACATTATTTTGGATTTCGCGATCGTATCTTATGGTCATTGTCAGCTGATTTGACTACAGATGCATGTCGCAGGTGATATAAGAAATCACGTGATAAAAGTAGCGAGTCGTTCACGGGAGTTAGCTACAGGTCCCTCGTCATGATTAAGGATGGTGGTTTGGTGGCCGGTAAAGCCTCTGATGTTTATATCCTCCGAGGTGATTATCTTGGTGTTTTCTGGTTTAATAATGTGACCCAAATGTTCAGTGCGAATATAGATTAGTCCGTGTGACGTATTAAACTAATGTCAAGATCTGCCTATTTCACATTTGATATAGTACACCACATACCTTTTTGTATGACCATTTCCAACCAATAGAAACAATATGCTGCTTCGGGATCTCCTGTTTAATCCAACTTTATGACTTTCAACCATGTGGCAGGGCCATATCTTAAATAGGGGGCATCCAAACTCAGAGCATTAGGTCCGCAGTTTCTGATTATGGAATGTTTGCAGATGTGTTTAGCACCAGAAGAAATAGCATAAACACATTCGTACACACTCGCTTATTTCCTTAGCATATCGAAAGCTATCGCACATTGCGTGCAATAAATTCATGATACGCCGCCCTGATTGTGTCAGCATTCATTCGATATATTCTTTTGCATTCGCCCTGATTCATATATAATGTTTCTATCAAATTGCTGTATACAGACTGAATGGATTTGGAAACATTTGATAGTTTCAACCATCATCTTGCTGGTTAATTTTGCAAGCTGTCGTTTCATGTTGCTTTATGTGTGTGTGTGTGTGTGTGTGTGTGTGTGTGTGTGTGTGTGTAGTTCTAAGGTTTATAGTCCGTCCGCCAACGAACACGTCAAGGTAAACCTGACGCGATGGGCACAATAGAGTCTGGACTTTTCATGTTGCTTTAAAGCATTTCACATACA